>VYZT01051626.1:0-37077 GCA_013400735.1 Pomatostomus ruficeps | reverse complement strand
CCCCCCCCCGCCCCCCCCCCGCCCCGGTGCCGCCGCGTCCCGCGTCGCTCAGACCGGGTTCCCCACGCCATGGACCCGCCTGAGGACGTGCGGGCGCGGCTGGAGCGGTGCGGACAGGGCCATCTGCTGCGGTTCTGGGCAGAGCTGGACACGGCGCAGCGCGGAGCGCTGCTGGCGGCGCTGCCGCCGGGGCTGGGCGAGCACTGCCGGCTGGCGGCGGCGGNCCTGTCCCTTCCGTCCCGAGGTTGCCGGGGTCCAGCACGGGGGTTCGGGGGCAGCTGCGTTCCGCCGAGCCCCAGGCGATGCGGGACCGAGGCTGCGCCCGTCTGGGCCCCCGGGCAGGAACCACCTCTTGCGGTGGCACCGCGGGGCACCGGGCAGTCCGCCTCTGGCACGGCGTGCTGCCGAGGCCGGTAGGCGGCGGTGGGCGGCGGGTCGGGCAAGGAGGGAGAGAGCGGGGTCACGGCTACACCCTGGCCCTGAGCGCCGACAGCCGGTATCCTCGGTCCGGAGGACTTTGGGTAAGACACCGAGTTTTCACTCTGCCTTGTGAAATACAGCGGCCGAGGCCCCGCGGCCGTGCCTGGTAGGATCAGAAGATCTCTACAACTCCGTGACAGACGGTGGTAGCCAGGTGGGGCTCAGTCTCTTCTCCCACATAACAAGCGATGGGACAAGAGGAAGGAACCTCAAGTTGTGTCAGAGGAAGTTCAGGTTGAATATTGGGGAAAATTTCTTCACTGAAAAGGTGGTCAGGCATTGGCACAGGTTGCCCAAGGCAAGTTGTGGAGTCTCCATCTCTGGAAGTGTTCAGAAAACAAGTGGACATGACACTTAAAATAGTGTTCAAAGGGCATGGGCGTATTCTGTCAAAATAATTTGCAGTATCTGTCCTGAAAAATATGTAAATACTAAAGGATTTAAAGGGGCTCCAAGAGAGCTGGAGAGGGACTTTGGACAAGGGCTTGGAGTGACAGAACAAGGGGGAATGGCTTCACACTGGCAGAGGGCAGGGTTAGATTAGATATTGGGAAGAAATTGTTCCCTGTGAGAGTGATGAGGCCCTGGTACAGGTTGCCCAGAGAAGCTGTGGCTGCCCATCCCTGGAAGTGTTCAAGGCCAGGTTGGACACGTTTTGGAGCAACCTGGTCTAGTGGAAGATAACCCTGCCCATGGCTCTGGAGAAAGGCTCAGAAGAAGAACATGGGGTTTTGATTGCTTTGGAGGGTCTTATGTTCCCTTGGGCTTCTTTTCCTGTTCAGGCTTACATCAGATCTCGCAGAACAAGGTGGCAGTGCTGCTCCTGGCTGGAGGACAAGGAACCCGCCTGGGAGTCAGCTATCCCAAGGGCATGTACAACGTGGGGTTGCCCAGTGGCAAGAACTTGTATCAGATCCAAGCAGAAAGAATTCGCAAAGTGGAACAGCTTGCTGGCAAGAGGCACCATTGCAAGTGTACCATTCCCTGGTAGGTGACCCAGAGCCAGACCTGCTGGGCAGGGCTCTTTGCATTCCAATCTTGCTCATGTTGTCTTCAAGAAGCACTGAGCTGGGTGCTGTACAGAGACAGGTGGGGGGAGCCTTTTGTTGGCAGGATTTGCAATGCCAGTGGCTGGAGGACGATGCAGAGGGATGGGAGGTGACAGGTCCATGTCTGCAGACCTGAGGGGTTGAGTGCTGCCTTTGCATCACTGACCAGAACCCTAAGTGCTGTGCCTTGCTGGCTTTCCAAGCAGCTACTGGCAAGACTGTAAACAGCACTTTTCAGTGATTGTTTCAGACGCTTTACAAGAAGTTTCATCCATTTCTGCTTTCTCAGGTTCCTGCATGGAAGACAATCTAGAGCTCGCCTTCCAAGCCTCTCTTCCTCCCCTTGTTCATAATCTCTGCCACAGCAAAAAACCTCTTGGCTTGTGTTCAGGCCACCTCCTGCTGTCACTGTTTACAGTTGCCAGTTCTGCTAGCTGCTTCTGGCTTTCAAAAGAGATGAGCTCTAGGCAAAGTGCAAAATATAAATTCCTTATGGAACATGGTGGGTGAGAGGAAGGCACTGCAGTTGTGTCTGGAAATGTTTTCTGCGAAATGTTCTTTGTTAGACCATGAAGACTAGGAAGAAATACCCTTATAGAATCAGTGTCTGGTCTGAGGCAAGATTTCAGCAGCGAAAGAGCAGGTGTCTGAGGGCTTCAGGTTTTACAAATTGAAGGTCAAAGTTGATTCATACATTGTTTCCTCATGGAAGGTGAGTCCATGTTGTGCTTCTTCCTGACGCCTTTTATACAGGACCTGAATTGCAAATACATCATCCCTGGTGCTACTGGAAGCCAGGATGGATTATTTGCAGGATGCCACATTTGTTTCCAGTTCCCCTCCCGGGGCTGAGGAGGCAGTTGTAACAGTTTGCTGCTCCAGTACACCTGGGCCCAGGCTGTGCTGTGCTGCAGAGATGTAAATTGGGCATGGGGGATTGAGGTCCAGGCTCTCATGTGCCAGGCGTGGTTTCCTCTGTCATGCTGACAGAGGACCCTGTATTCCTATGCTGATAGTTGTTGAAGAGCTTGACAGGTAGATGATGAAGGTGGCTTTTAGACAGTAGTGAAGGAGGATAGTGGAGGAAGAAACAGAAGGAATGTGGAGCTGAAAGGAAAAGAGGAAATAGAAAAACTTAGACAAAAACAAACTATGAAGCCAACATATGGAAATACTGCTGTTTGCCTTGCCACTGAAGAGGTGCTGGCAGAGTGAGCTGGTCAGGGTTTCTTTAGACACTTAACATCAGTTTGAATCTAGTGTGAAGGAGGCTGTTTTCTGCCCTTTGTCTTGTTTTCCAGCTCATCCAGATATCCACATGTTCACATTTAGGGCAAGGCTCTTCTATCCTGGCTGGAGCTAGATCAGGTTAGGATCGTACCTTGATATGGTCATAGGACCCCATGCAGCCTTATCGTGGAATGAGTTCTGGAGGAGAGCTCTTGTTTGCAGTTGCTCACCACAGGATGCTGCTGTGTCTCTCATTTCACACTCCTGGGGTTCCTCTCTTTTGTGTTCGTAGTTTTGCCTTTTGCTTGTGTTGTTCTTTCTCATTGCCCAGCCCCCATTCCTGCCCAGGTACATCATGACAAGTGAGTTCACACTGGGGCCAACAGAAGAGTTTTTTGTACAACACAACTACTTCAACTTGGATAGATCCAACGTCGTTATGTTTGAACAGAGGATGCTGCCTGCTGTCACCTTTGATGGGAAGGCCATCTTGGAGGAGAAGGGGAAAATTGCCATGGCTCCAGGTACCTGCTGTTTGCTCTTCCATACTGCAGTACCATAATGTGTGTTGATAGTTGCTATGGGCCATCAGCCAGCCCAGGCACACCGTGCAGGCTTTGGGGGTCAGGGTTAATGCTTCCAGTTCATGTGGAAAGGTTCTGCAAATGTTTCAGGCTGGTAATCAGGAGCATACCTCTGTTTAGTTCTTGCTGGAGACTTGACTACAACACATGTTTTTTGTCCAAGTCTGGGAGTATTGGCAGGAGTAGGAGTGCTGTGGCTGCAGGGTAGACAAAAGGTGCATCAGCAGAGCTCTCTGTGAGGTCTCTGGGGTGCTACCTCCTGTGGTGAAGGTCAGGAGCTCAAGGCTGGTAGCTGGAAATGGGTAAAAAAAGCAGCAAGATGAACTCTTTTCAAAACGACATCAATGTCTCACCTTGTAATGTCCTCTTAACCTAGACATGGTAAGAGACTTGGTGAAGGCAGCCCAGTTGGGACCATGTTGCAGCTGCAGACTGGGTCTCTCGAGCTGATAGGGGCATCCAAGGAGGAACTCTAAATGGGTGATCTGTGATAAATGTGCAGGTGTCTTGTGCAGCTGCAGTTCAAGTCTTTAAAAAGGCATTGAGAGGTTGTGGAGGGAAGTTAAATAGTAAGATTTATTTCAGTCTTTCTCCAAGAAAGAGAATAAATAAGCTTTTGCTTTGCATTGGAGGAGAAACGTAAAAGACTTTTCCCACCCTCCGCATAGATTTGCCCTTTAGTATTCTCCCTCTGAGGATCTTACTGGCCTTCATAAAGTCTCATAATGCTGCTGAGTGAGGCTGGTCTCCATGGTCCCACTCTGCAAGTGAGAGAGCTGGGGTGAAGAGATGAACATGCTCCCTTGAACTGTGTGGCAGAAGTGGAAATAAAATCTGGTAGCACTGGCTCTTGGGTGGAAAGCATTCCTTGCTCTTCTGTTCAAGAAAGTGTGTTCAGTACTTTCTGCTTTTGCTCTGTTAGCGACAAAAAAACCCACCCTAAAGTCACTGATGAGCCAAGACTTTCTCTTTTCTCTTGCATTATAGATGGCAATGGTGGCTTATACCGTGCTTTGATGGATAATAAAATCTTGGATGATATGAAGCAGCGTGGAATCCAGTATGTCCATGTATATTGTGTGGACAATATCCTCGTGAAAATGGCAGATCCGGTCTTCATAGGTTTCTGTATTTCCAAACGGGCAGACTGCGGTGCAAAGGTGAAGCAGTGCTAGCACTGGGCTGGTTTCCCACAGGGAGTTTGGGTCTGATTACCCTTGGAAGCTGCTGGCTTTGGGGAGCTTACATGACCTGGAGTGTTCAACCCTTTGGCCATCAGCAGCTCACTCTGAGCAGATTTAATGCTGCTTGCTGCCTGCACTGTATTCCAAATCCCTATCCATAGGTGTCCTTTTTTCTTCCCAGAGTACTATGGAAAACAAACTTATATTAGAACAGGGACTATAGCTGCACAGAAAACTATACACTTGCTTCCCCTGTATGCCCAGCCCTTTCTACAAAGGCACTTGGGCTGTCTAGAAGCCATATTGGACTGGATTGTGTTTTATAAATGCATCTTTAAGTCTAACAGAGGCATTTCTTACACTTTGCTGTGGAAGATGGGGAAAGCCGAATGAGCCTGGATTTTGTCAACCTGAAGCAGCAGGTGCCTGAAGAGAAATTAATGTTACTTGAGTCAGTAGCACTGTTGAGGCAGATGGTGAGTTGAAGGCTAATAGCGGCAAACAGCTTTTTTTTAATGCCAGATCCTAGTTCTTGATAAGAAAAGTGTCCCCCAGTATGCTGATTGCTTTTAACTGGTTTGTCTTCTGAGAAACTGTCCAGTTAAGTGGTTGAATACTGGGGTTTATGTTGAATTGTTGGGCAAAATGTGTCTCCAGACTGCTCTGTGCCCCTTGCACAGCCCTGAGGTGCTGGTGGATCAGCAGGCAACAGTCCTGTGGGATTGTTTGTACTTGGGAGTTGGAATTTTCTTCCTCTTTGTCATAAACCTGTGTCCTGTGGCTGCAGGTAGTGGAGAAGGTCTACCCCACGGAGCCTGTTGGGGTGGTGTGCTGTGTCGATGGGGTGTACCAGGTGGTGGAGTACAGCGAGATCAGCCCGGAGACTGCACAGCAGCAGCGCCCTGAGGGGGGACTGATGTTCAGTGCTGGCAACATCTGTAACCACTTCTTCACTGTTGAGTTCCTGGAAATAGTGGCCCAGTAAGTTCCAGCAGACTTTCTAGGTATCTGTGCAGCCCAGAAGTGCCTCCAAGGCTGGGTTTTCCTGTTTCCCACTCTGTAATTTCAGTTATGGTTACCCCCTCCGTTGCCTTTTACCTCCTCTGTCTTCGAAACACCTGAGTCCCCTTTCTGACAGCCCCAGCATGCTCTCCAGGCCCTACCCAAGGAAGAAGTTCCCAGGTTCACTGTGACTAAATCAAGTGAGATACACCAGTGCATGATCTTCTTGGACCTTCAAGGGTGAACAGCTGTGCAGGCTGCAGCGTGGTCAGTGGTGCAGCCTCACACCATGGATTTCCAGTGGGAATGTCACCCATGCCAGCCCTTGGGACAACAGAGTTTGCGGGAGAGGGTGAAGTTGCAGGTGGACTCTGCACCTTGGTGTTGGCGAATGGAGATGTGATGCTGGGCATTCGGTGAGCAGCTGTACAACCTTCCTGAGGAGCTTGAACCACCCTTGGGTGAGGGATCTGCTCTCCTCTGTTTACATCCCAGTCAGATAACAGTTTGGGTCGCCTCTTTTTTTGTAACCTCTGCCTGCAATTTCAGCTTGATGCAAAGTTCTCCCTCTCCTCTGACTATTATGTCCCAGTGGTACAGGGAGAGCCTGTGACCAGGGTGTTCTGCTCCTGGAAATGTTTCTTGGATATGACTCGGATCACTTGGGAGGGAGCAACACCCACAACAGTTGAGAACTGACCTGGAGCAGTAATGAGCCATCTGCTTCCCTCAAGTACATTGCTTCTTTTCTAAGTGGACTTGAACTAAATGAAATGGTTTCTTCTCCTTCTGCAGGAAATGGGAGTCGCAGCTGAAGCATCATGTAGCCATAAAGAAGGTGCCCTACATTGACAAGGAGGGAAATCTGGTAAAACCACTAAAACCGAACGGGATAAAGCTGGAGAAGTTTGTGTTTGATGTGTTCCAGTTCTCTAAGTTAGTGACAGACATAATTTTACTTTTTTCCTCCCCTTCTCAGTGTTCGTTTGAATGACTGTAGGTTGAAACAAGCCATCCCAGGGAGCACATGGTTTGTGGGTAGCTTGTTCAGAAATTTGTTGGATCTACACCCAGCTCCAAACCAACAGTAACGCCGCAGGCTCTAAGGGGAGCTCACAGGGCACTCAGTCTTGCACCAACTCTGCTCCCAGCCTGGTCATCCTGCTGAGGATGTGTTGGGTGGCCTGGCCTCTGCCAGTCTGGGAAAAATAAAAGGAAATCGAGTGCAAAGCAAATGAACCACATATTGGAGTATTCAGACTTGCAAAAATTGGGTCTTTCAGCATTGTGGCTTCCATGGCAACTCTGCAGCTCTGGTGACATTTTTGGGTGTTGTTATGCCAGGGCTCAGCTCACACCATGGGGCCAAGTTACTGTTGCTGTAGGAACTGTGAGTGTTCACTTTCCAAGTTCTACAAAATAGCTGGGAGTGCTGTGACATACATAGTCAGGGGTACTTGTGTCTAGGGAATGTGGGATTTCAGCAATTGAGCAGAAGTGTTCTTTAAAATCTGGTTTCCAACATCTCAAATTCAGCAGTGAAGATTTTGTTTTAGGCTTAAATAACTGGCAAGGAGAGGCCTCAGGCAAACTGAATTGTCTTTGTTTGGAGGTAGTATTTCTCTTTTCAGATAATTTAATTTAGAATAGAGAGCTGTTTCCTGACATGCATTCAATAAAGTAGTATCAAACTAAAGATAAAACCAGGGTGATTGGAACACTGCTGAGTTCTGAGTCATGACAGGACTCATTTGCAAGCAGTGATTCCTTGTGCTTTTTTAACAGCTCAAAACCACCTTGGCAGCTGTGCTTCACACATGAAGTGCAGAAATACATAGGCGTTGCTATGGGGCTTTTTAATTTGCATTCCTGTTTCTGGTAAAAAGCTGTACTTCACATTCACCTTTGAGGCCTCCCTTGTTGCTTGTTTGTCCCTGGGAACTGGTGTCCTTAATTGGACCTTACCTACAGACTCCCAAGCAGGGAGTGTTTCTTGGAGCATGGTGGGGTGCTCTGCAGTGAGTGCACTGCTCGTGATGTGTCCAAGCTCTGGACAGTGCTGTGCTCTCTGTCCTGCTGTGCTCTGAGCTGTCTTGTCTGGGAACCTTCCACTGCCTGAAGATGTTTCTATGGCATCTCTGCAGAACTGTTGCTTTTTCTCTCCCCTGAGCACAGCTCTGGTGGGTTGGGAGGCTGCTGTTATGTTCCCAAAGAGACAAGGCTTCTTGTGTTTTTCCATTCTACAGCCCTGGTACTCCTTGGCACTTGAGATGGGTGGTGGGCTTGACTGCCCCAGGCTGCATACGGTGCTGCTCCCTAAAATATATATGAGCCTTTCCCCATGAATGTTGTTGTTTTGTTGGCAGGGCTGATGACTAGCTCTGGTTTTCATGATCATTGTTTTCTTCCCTTTGCTATTAGGAATTTTGTGGCATTTGAAGTTTTGAGAGAAGAGGAGTTCTCACCACTAAAAAATGCAGACACAGCTGACAAAGACACTCCTACCACTGCTCGGCAAGCCCTCCTGGCCCAGCATTACCGATGGGCTCTCAAGGCGGGGGCCAGATTTGTGGATGAAAATGGTTGCAGGATACCAGAAAAACTCAGGTATAAATTTATATGACCTTCTTTGCAGCTTCTCTGCTGGAAGTGCTCAGCTATGCCAGCTGGCCAATGGCACATGCTGGGCTCTCCAAAACCAGGCATTAGTGTAGTCACAGGGTGGCTCAGCCTGATTTTTATTCAGCTGGTCCTCTCTGGATATGCAGGTTGATGTCTAATACAGCTCCTGCTCCTCTCATGACTGTGGGCGCTCTGGGTAGTTACCACATGAGGCTCTGGGCATTCTCTCTGGCAGATCCCTGCCCTTGGAGTAATGAGTTGGCCTCTCCTATAGCACCTTGTTAGACAGGGGCAGCCTTTTCCATCACTTTGGTTTTAGCCAATGGAAGAAATTTTAATTTGTAGGCCCTGACAGCTTTTCTGACTGTGGCCCCAACAGGATTCTCAGGTGGGTTTAAGGATTGGCTGTTAGAGTGATTACCAGTTTGGATATTTCCTGCATCATATGTAATGGGAAGCTGCTTTTACTCCATGGGGCCATTACTTTATCAACTCATAGTTCAATAAACCCACAAGCTGTTCATTTTACTTGAAAAGCATCTCTATAAAAGTGGTGTTTTGGTTTTGCTGAGTAACATTTGGGACCTGCTAATTCCTTTTTATTTTCACACTTTGTTTTCACATAATGTCTGGTGCATGTGACTATAACAAATGTCTTATCCTTCTGGATATCATATTCTGGACATTCTTTTGAAGAAGATGCGCTGGTTTTTAAGCATGGCAGGAAGTTAATCCTGTGTTCTCTTCTTTAGTCTCTCAGGAACTGAAGATCCTCCGGCTGTGTGTGAGATTTCTCCATTAGTATCTTACTTTGGAGAGGTGAGAATAACTATCTATAGTGGCATTTTTAAGAGCATGCAGGTATGCATCTGATTTCCTTATGAACCATTTTCTTTAGCCTGGGCTTGCTGAGAAACGATAAGATCAAGGAAACAGGGACCTGGGCTCTGTGTTACCATAATGTGGTTCCATTATGGTTTACTCTTCAGCAGTTTGTTCACTCTCAGTTTTAGCCATCTGTAAAATGAGAGTTGCAACGAGGCTGCAGTTTCTTTAAGACTCACAGACGCTTGGAGATCTTAATGAGAAGTGCAGAATATTCAAATTAGAAAATCCATGGATTCTGTGCTCATATGTGCCCATCTCCCACAGTAAGTGAATCCTGACTGAGAAGTGTGATATGTGTGTTGGCTTTAGGAAAGACATTTCTATGGGAAATCTATAATTGATCCTGAGAAACCTGCTTCTATTTAGGAGTGAGAATCAGAACTTCCCTGTGTTGGATGGACAGGGTGAGAAATAGTTCGCAGGAGGATGCGTGGGCACTGTTTGCTAGATTTCCACATGCGATAACTTGCAAGCCAGCTACCTGCAGTAAGTGTATTCCTCAACACATGCAGTTGGCAAACTCGTTGCAATCAATACGTTATCAGAACAAAATGAAAACAAGGCAATTTAAGTTTACTTTTCTTTGCTAGGATTATTCTAATGTTAGTTAAGGACACACCTTCCCATGCCTGCCCCCTCTAAGAAGCTTGTTTCTGACGTCGTGTTTTATGGTTCCTTAGTGCCTCTGCTTCTTGAACCCCAGAAACACTTTCTTTCACTGAGGAAACTATTACTGTTGGCTGTCCTTGACCTTTGTCAGTCATTCCTTGAGGATTTAAGTCGTACATTTACAGCCTAACAATACTGTTCTCACACCTTCTCAGGGTCTGGAGATATACATGAAGAACAAAGAGTTCCCTTCTCCCTTTGTACTCGACGAAAACAAAGTGGAAATGCTGGAAAATTCTTGAAGTGGGAAGCCTTTCCCCCTCAAATCAGATCCATGTTTGTCAGATCCATTTTAAGAACTGACAGTACTAAAATGTCAGCTATGAAGTGCATTATGAAAAAAATTGCTTTGCATTATCTGATTGATGTCAAATCCTCACAGCAATTGTGATTACACATGTCTGTGAGCTCCCAAGTTCTGTTTGGTAACTTGAAAGGCCATCCCTTTTACCTCAGTCTGTTTTGTATGCTTGGATGTGAGGATTAACACTTTCTGGGTGCTAAACAGATCCTTATATTTCTTATTTACTGTTGCATATGAATATGGAAAAGAGCCAGTCAAGGCCTGATAAATCAGCTTAGCATTCAAGAAGATTCAACTTCTTCAGTGCCTTGTTAGGTATCTTGTTTGTGTTGATGTGATTGTTTTTTTTGGTTTGGTTTTGTTTCTAAATTGTGTGCACAGCTGCTGTCAGTTTGAGGCTTCATCCTGAAAAGTATGGAAGGACTTTGGGTACTGAGGTTTTCTCTCCAACAGTCAGTTTTTTCCTTAAGCCTGTCCTGATTAGAAGATCCAATTCAGCAATTGCATCCTCTAAGCAGATCATACAATGTCTGCTGTACATAGGGATGTTGCTGTGCATGAGCATTGCTTGATGCTAGAACAGGCTAATTTTGTATCTGGGCTCACTGGTGCCATGCCTAGACTGATTGCTCCTTACAGTTGTAGTGACTTGAGGTTTTTTAATTAAAAAAAAAAAAATTAAAAAAATTCACAACCCTCTGCCCTTCCTGACTGTAACAGTTTTCCTTTCCACTTCCTGTTTAATATATACCATATCCCTCAGACAAGGCTCTCTTGGGGTACCTGAAAGTAGTAAGAGAAATAAATCCCAGAGGTGGAATTTAATGCTTTACCAAAACAAACAAACAAGAAAAGACTTACTCTCAGCATCAACAGGGTACACAGTAAAACACCAGCCTCTGCCTCAACAGTTTTTGCCCAGGTGATTTTGTAGTACTCTTTCATTTAGGAAATAATTCCTTAGATGCCTTTCTTTTAGATATGTTACTAACTATAATGTAAAGACAAGCGTCAGCTAATGAAGGACACTAATTGTCAGAACATATGTAGCATGTGAACTTAGCCCTGGCCAAGGGGTCCCAGAGTGGCCCTGACCCTTGACCCACCAGTGATTCTTCCTGTTCAGTCTTTGGACACTGCCCCAAGAAGCTCATGCCCATCTGATGCAGAACGTGCGCTGAATATCCCTGAGTTGTTTCTGCCTTGGTGGGGATGCATCAGGTGCACTCTTTGGTGGCTGGCCTTTGCATCAAAAACGTTCTATACTCTTCCCCTAAACATGGTGTTAGGGAAGGTGGTGAGAAGGATATTTCATCTGAAATGTTATTTCATGCATCACCTTCTACTGAGGAATTACTTATGCAATTTCATTAAGCATAAATAACTTCTATAGCTTTCTGCAATTTCTGATGTGAAACTCTATTCAGAATAATAGAGAAGGGAATGGGGAAGCATAAAAATGACTTTGAGAGTAAATACAGTTTGTAAGTATGCTCAAGTTTTCCAAAGAAAGCATCTAAATGTCAGTATCAGAGTTTTTGGTTATAAAATGTTTCTGTATGAACTTGAGTAATGATCCTTTCACACATGCAGACCGGCTAATGACAGTTCTGATTACCTCAGTTGGCATGTGCAGCCAGTAATTCACATTTTCAGTATAAATGAAGCATTTGTTCTTGTCACCCAATTCTGTAGTCTTTTTGCACAATGTTTCTATGACACATTCCATTCCTGTCAGTCAAGTTTTATATCTGAGAACAAATTGCATTGTATATTTGTGAGTATTGCTCAGTGATTCGAGCACACACTTGTTTTATACTGTGCTGTGCTAAAAAAAAAGATTTTTTTTGCTTTTTCTATAGTTCTTTCTCTTTTGAAGCTTCAGGTTCCATGCATACAGAACAGAGCTGCTGACATGGTTTTCAAGGTTGTTTTCAAGGAAAAGCTAAATTAGAATGCTGAATGCCTTGTCTCTTGGTTTTTTTATTTTTTATGACTCTTCACATTTTAAACTGGAACATAGAAAGAATTTTGAGAGAACTTTAACAACAGCAACAAAAAACCTGTCCTCTATGTAACAAAGTCTTTGTATGCATTATAAAATGAAAAAAAGTACCTGAAACAATGGGAAGGCCTGTAGTACTCCAGAAACTTCTGGACATCTAAGCATTTTTAACAATAAAGACATTACAGTGATTTATGTGTTTGTCTGTGTTTCTTGTATGTGAGAAAAACACACTTTTTGTCTTTTTGTCTTTGTCCCTGTGAATGTTGTCACCACAGCTGTAGGACAATGTCACTGGTGGTATATCTGGAGGCTGCAGTGCCCACCCTTCAGACTATATGGAACTGAGCAGAGGGTGATTCCTGAAGGGGGCTGACATTGTGGGATCTATTTTTTCATCAGAAAACAGAATATTGAGTTCTTGTCTGCTGTGCTGTATATTTTTCCCAAGCTTTCCAGCTTAGCTTATTGAGGGAAGGGAGTTTAATTTCAAGTGGTGGTTGTTTTATTTCAAGTCGATTTGAGTAATATGGTTCTGAGTCAGTCTGTTGCAGCTGGTGTGTAGGTAATGAGCACTCATTGGAATGCAACTTTTACTTTGCTTTCCAATAACAGGCACTTCTTAAACAGGGCTCTATTTATAGCACAATCACTAGGGAAGTCAATAATACCTCACAAATGGCAGATTGCCTTCATTTAGGGGTTTAGTGCTGAACCCAGCAAATGTCAGAAGGAAATCTTCCTTTCTTACCTCTTTCCCCCCATTTCTCTCTTGACACCCATGTGAAGGCTGCTGGGGATTTAAATGTGTTTTTAAGTTACATGAATCAGTAGTTTCCTGTGATAGGAAAATTAATACTAAAAACGAATGCACGCTTTAGACATCTTAAATTGTTCTGCTTGTTTATGTGCTGTTCGTATCTACCAGAATTTTTGATTGTTTAGTTTTCTTAATCATGAAATGCTCAGAAAACACCAAATTTTCAGTTTTATCTTGAAATCTAATGTGAGGCGCATTCCAAATGTAAAGGCTCAAATGATGCATGCTAACCTGCCACTTAAGCACGCTGGAGGTGAATTCAGTGCCAGCACTTAGAGCAGCAGTTTATTGAGGGAAGGGAAAAAGCAGCTGCTTCAATGCTGCCTTTCTTCCTGTTGGACTATGAACCTGAGCTAGAAGTTATTACAAACCCGGTCCTGCTATGGATCTGAACGTGTACATCACTAAAACAATGCTCTTCCCTATTCTTATGTCCCTCCTTCTCCACAGGGAAGATGCAGGGAACTCTTACTGCACAGGCAGTGATACAGGGCTGGGGGGCTGTGGAGGCGCAGGTGAAGGAAGGAATTGTGTGGGATGAGTGCTTCCTGCTGCGTACCAAAATTCAGTGCCAGGTCTTATGGAAGGGTTTATTTACACAACTGGTTAAGTTGCCTTTCACCCACCCACGTACATCCTCTGATTCCAGTTGTCTGCTCTCAGGCCCGTGTTCCCATCTTGCCTGTTGCAAAACTGTGTGTCTCGGTTTTTCGGTGGCAGGTGATAATGATACCAGACTTCCGTGTCCTCTCGGAGGCAGCAGCACTTCGGGGTTTTCCCCGGCCGTGCTCACTCTCCAGGCGGACGGGAGGAGCCGCAGCGTCCGTGCCCCCTCCGCGTGTCGGAGCACAATGCCCTGTGCCGGGGCTGGGCCTCACCACAGCGGCCTCCTCCCAGCTCCATGGGAGCTTGCAGGCCATCTGCTTGCTGAATTGATTTTCCTTATGACTTCCCACGTGTACGTTTTTATTTCTAGTCCTTCCACGCCAGTGCTTCTGTGACTGGTCTCTATGCTGTGATCTCATGACACCGAGGAACAGCGACGATTCCCAGTCTCTCCTTTGCCTCACTGCCAACTCCGGCAGCTGAGGTCCTCGCTGGGCAGGGCGCGGCTTGGCGAGGTGTGCCGGGACAGCGAGAGGCAAGGGCAAAATCGACGCAGCCCCGAGCACCCCCGCCCCGGCCCGAGCTTGAGACTTCCGCCTGCCCGCCCGCGGAGAGGGCCCGTTCCGCAGGGGCTCCCTCAGGGCCGGTGCCGCCGCGGCGCCGCCGGGGGCGCTGGGTGCCGCCTCGCCCCGGTGCCACCGAGCGCGGACGCGCCGGCGCCAGAGCGGCACCGGAAGCGGTTGCCGGAAGCGGCCGCTTCGTCCCGCGGGGCGATGGCGGCAGGCGGCCCCTGAGGCGCCGCCATGTACTCGGGTGCTGCAGCCGCTGCGGGACCGCCGCGCAGGGACTTCATCTCCGTCACTCTCGGCCCGGAGGAGGCGGTCGGGGTCGGTGGCTACAACAACAGTAAGGCCTGGAGGCGGCGCTCCTGCTGGCGGGTGAGGGCCTCGCGGGGAGCTGTGCCGTACCGGAGGTATCTCCGGACTGGGTGCGGGCGGCACCTGGCGATGGAGGAGCGCTGTTGGGCCGGGCGATCCGGAGTGTCCCTGGGTTTAGGTGCAGCTGGACTGTCACGGGAGACCTGGCTTGGTCCCCCAGTTCCGAATCGGGCAGACGCCATGGCTGTGGGCCCTGGGCGCTGGGGCGGCCCTGCGCTGGGCTCTGCTCTCGAAGTGCTCGCGGGACTGCTCTCCGAGGGGTAGGGCTGTGTAGGGCGCGAGCTGGCTGAAGGAATCTCCTCGTCATGGTTTAATTTTCACGAACAAAACTGGGACGGGGGCATACGGTAAAATCCTGTCGTCTGCTAGTGGACATTTGAGGGGCAACGCTGCGCTCTCTGGACAGGAATGAGGGGAGTGAGATTTGGTCTCTGCGCCTGTATTCCCTATGTTAAGGCTTAAGGGAGAGTCCTGTCTTCTGCCTTAGGAGAGTAAAGGGAACAGATCTGCTTTCACCGGAAAGGCTGAGTGTGAGAAGAGGGGTCCTCTGGCAGAGCTCTGGAAAGTGACCTTCATGTCTGGTTGTGAGTAGAGTGGGCAGGCAGCTTCGCGTGGGGTGGGAGTCTTGGACTGGAGAGTCTTGTGTGGAAAAGACTGAGTCAAAGGGACAAGGTAACGCTTGTTACACATAGGAGATGATGTATAGTCACGTATAGAGGCTTTACAGGTTTTCAGATGAAGTGTATGAAGAGCTTGTTTATGGACACAGTCTCACACTTCTCTTTTTATTACCAGCAATAAATATATAGGCCTGAGTCATCACTCTTCGTTTTATCCTTATTCTTTGTGAGCGAAAAATCAGTAAGATGGTGGTGAACGCCTTCACCTGTTCTTGTGCCTCATTCCTACCCCTTCCAAGACACCACAATTAAAGCTTATTTTCCCATCCTGCTCTGTGAACCACAGGGCTGCTGGATTTCAAGCATCTTTCTGCAACGGGGAGAGGGTTGTATCGTTTGTCATGCAGGTAGAGCTGAAGATGACATAGCGGGACCAGCATCTTGCAGTGTGCACAGAGAAGGTTGTGCAGTATTCCTGTACAGTCAGCAGTGCAAGTGGAAGGCAGGAAACTGTGTGTTGTGGCATTCACAGTGTGAGCACACTGACAGTTCTGCACTGGGACATTCCCGCCCTCTGGCTCTTGCCAAGAGGATGAGAACTGTGGGAAGTACTGTGTGGTTTGTGGGAAAGATTGTTCCCAAGTGTAGCATTGGCAATGAAGTTCCCACTCTGTATACCAAAACCAGAATTAGTGAATTTCAGGAGGATTATTGGAAAAGTAACAGTGACAATTTAGCACTTAATGTTTAACTCCAGCTTCTCTCCCTGTAAATGGAGGCTAATGTACGTTGGCTTCTTTCAGGTTAATGTACCATTTGCTGTCAATTTTTTAGTGATTGTTGCATATACTTTAGTGTTAACAATACATTTTTGCCCAGGACTAAACTTGAAAAGATTGTGGGTTTGTCTTGTTTGTTGTTGTGGTGTTTTACTTAATTTTTACGTTGCTGCAGGTTGGTGACTTTTTTTTGTGATGCAGAACTTGTTCTGTATGACAGTTTCCATGCTTGTCAGAACCAGGATGCCTGACTTCTCTTTCACAGCTTCACAGAATATTCTGAGTTGGAAGGGATCCACTCTTTAAGCAAATGGCCCATACAAGGATTGAACCCACGACCTGTCCAGTGATTGGTGCTCAGCTTATTTTGAGCCTTTCTTCTTTGCTGCAGTAACATTTTTAGTTTTCCTACCATTTTCTTCTGTTTCTAATTTTGCATGTGCACTGTGCAGTCCCTCCCCAGCCAGGAGGAAAGACACTTTTGGCTGATTTCCCAGCCAAATACTGGGAAATATCTGGGCAGGGGCTCATGTCAGCCAGTGGAGGTTGTCATCAAAATCAGCTGTAATTGAAGCTTTCTGGGAGTCTTGGCACTTGGCAGGTTCTGAGGTTCTTGCAGCAAGTGGCTCTTATGTTTTTGTGAGCTTATTGTGCCTTGTGCTAGCTGGCTGGATTTCTGTTTTCTCTGTCATCAGAAATAATAACCAATGGATATACGCAGTTGGAAACAGGGTAAAATTAAACCTACTCAATTTTGTGGGTTTTAATCTGAATGAACTAATAAGAGTTTGTTTTTAACTGAGTAGGCTCTTAATGTCATGCTAAATATTCTTTCTTTCACTTCTTTTCTCTCCTAAAGAAATGGAAGCAGCTGTCCCGACTCCAGCGGAGTGTCATTCTCTTCCTGTTTGCATTCTTGGCAGTGTGTGGAGTCATTTCATACACAAGCATGGGGGAAGCATGGAAAAGTATGTGTTCTATACAGCTTGGAATTGGTAGAGTGAGGTGTTAGAGTTAGGGGATAGTTGTGGGTCTTACAATCAGTTTTAATTTCTATTGACAATGGCTGGGTGTATTCATTAAAATGCAGTTGTGAGATGATTTAATATGATGTTTGAATGATGTAATGCTTAATAAAAATATTTTTGTATGCCTTTTCTTTTTTTATCTTGACTAGAGCAATGTTGTGTTTTAATTTGATGTCCTGGTTTCAGCCAGGATGGTTAATTCTTTGAAGTAGCTGGGAGGGGATGTGGCTAAGGCCTGAATATTATTCTGTACTGTGTCAATCATTTCTGGGCATGGGAGAGGGGAGAAAGGGACTTTATACTGGGGAGAAGGGGGTCCTTCTGGTGGAAGAAACATGGCGGGGGCAGCCATCTGTATTTGTGCCTTCATAAACAGTTTCTTACACCTTTTGTTATTAATACTGTCGCCCTTACTGTTTTAATATCTCATTGCTGTTTCCAGTAAATTGTTCTTATCTCAACCTGTGATCTTTGCCTTTTGTGCCTCCAATTTTCAACTCCATCTACCCCAGAGGGAAGGGGAGGGGGAGAGGAAAACGGATGAGGGAAAGAGAGTGACCGTGTGGTTTTTGTGGTTTCAGGGAGCACTGAATTGTGGCGTACCATTCCTAAACTATGACAGTTGATTAAGATTTGAAGGCTTTGAGTGTGGTTTTTTATTATGTTTCTATGTAGATATGGGTAGTTCAAACCTAATCACTACAATAAGATAAACCTTTCTCAGTTTTGACTGCCTGTCAGTTTAGAAATTCCAAGTGTTTGTGTAATGCTAAGGCACATTTACCTTTGATACTATCTTATTAATTGTATTGAAAGACTGAAACAGTAGCAATTTAAAAAAACCCCATGTGCCTTTTAGCAGTCTCCTTTTATATTAGGGAGAGGACTAACACCAAAATACACTTTGTGTCTAACATTTAGTGTGTGTTTATCAATGTTTGGTGAATGCAAACACTTTTTGGAGGTGTATCTACTACTTGAATGCAGCAAACTGTTATAAATTTCTATCTACAACCTTAAGTGTTGATTCCTTGTGCTGAGCAGTTTTGTGTGTCTAGGTATAACGAACAAATCATTGGATGATCAGAGAACAGAACAAGAAATTCCTGGATTAAAGCTGGCAAATCCAGCTGTTCTACCAGCTCCCCAGAAAGCAGATACCAACCATGGAGACTACCCTGAGCTTTCACTGCAGGTAATGTGAGAAGAAGTTGGTTTTCCAATGCCACGAGGAGTTTGTGAAGGCAAATAGTGCTTGGTTCCAGCAGTTGTTGTGGAGAAAGGAGTTAGAACTTGCAATAAAAGTGTGCTGTTGGTGGAATGCTCTCCTCTAAGGAAGTGCTTTGGTGTAGTATTTCTTGGCTTTATCTTTTTGATTTACTTTTTTTTGTATGCTTTTTCTTACTCACTGCTCTGCCCAGGAGTGCCAGGACTTTAGGTCACAGTGACCTCTTACTTGAGGCTTCAGTCATGCTCTGTGCATCAGTCTCCACTGTTGTGAGGAGCCTGGAGTCATGGTTTATCTGGGAGGATGAGAAATAGCAGATGATAGGAGATTTTGAAAGGTTACGTTTGTGGGGAATGCAGTGGAAATGGAACATCAGCTGACTGTGTGGACTAGTGAAGCAGAGGAATACTGGTTACTGTTGTTGATCGTCATGGATTTATCTCATGAATTCAGGGATTTTCACCTAATGAATACAAAAATTTTGTAGGCAATCTTTTCTTCATCATGTACATGTATTACTGTATAGTAATTCTTGGTATTTATACTGGCATTGTGTAAACTTTTTTTTTGGTATTCTTTTTGCTAATTCTCATAAATTTACTGTGCCTCATAAAATGAAATCAAATATCTTTACAGTCCTTTTCACTGCCTTGTGTTAAATGAATGCCTGGTAGCAGTAGCGGTAGTTTAAAAGTAATTTATCAGTGTAAACTTAAGAACTGGATAATTTTACCAAGGGTTTAAAGCAAACAAAACCACAAGGTCTTTAGCATACCTTCAATTCAGGTCAGAATTTGCCTGCTGCAAAACAAACAAAATAAGATTTATCTGATTTTATGTTTAATACTGGAATGATGTTGATTTATGGTTTGAAATTTTACCGTGTCTGGAACTTACCAAGCACATTTTTTTTCCCCTTTATATTCTTAGAAGCCACCAAAATCGCCTCATGTTCGTCGCGGTCCTTCCAATCTTCAGATCAAGGCATCACGGAGAGACACAAGGCTGAAGACCCGACATGATACCATCAGGGCTGTAGACGAGCTGGTCGAAGCTGATAAAGTAGAGAAAACAGAGAAATCCATTATCAGGTAGAAACGTTTCAGGCAAGGTACAGTGCTTCCCCCTCACCCCTGCCAAAATCCATTGAGTGTTGGAGTGAAAATTTTAAGGGCTTTTTGTTGTCTATGTCTGAGGTTATTTTCTTTCTTTGCATGGGTTTGTTCTCAGGCCTGGCCTGATAGCTGCTCCTATTTCCAGGCTGATAGATTTTATTTTGATGAATATGCAGTTTCTCTGATTTTACTGTTTGCATGATACAGCTGCGGAGGATTTGAAGCCCTGCGAGGCTGGCTATATTTCTAATGCACTTACACACTCTTAATGTTCAGAAGGATTCTCGGTGTCCAGAGGTTTCTGCTGTTTGTTGTAATAAATGTTAATATAACAGTATCAATATATTAGTGCTGCTACAAGTGTCTTTGTCCTGGGCCAGGCTTGGAAAGTGATAGCAGTGTCAGTGCTGGTTGTGGGTTGGTGCCACTAAGCACAGTGGGCCCAGGCTGAACAGGCAGAAGCCACAGATGTGTGCATAGCTGGGTGCGAGTAACACCATGTGCTTACTTCTTTCTTACAGGATATCTCATCCCTTATATAGATCTAGCAGTATCTTTAACAGAGCATCTGTGCTTCTATAGTTACGGAAGTGTTTTGATTTGAGAATAAATGAAGGAAAGTAATGTGGATATAGAAAGGACTACTAAAAGTTCAGCAGAGGTTCTTCAGATTTGGAAAACGAGGCTTGGGGGTTTTATGTGTTTGTGTTCTCTTTAGCACTGGCTCAGATGAGCTGATCATAGCATCAGAATTGTGCCTACCTCAGTATTTTGGCTGTCAGTATTGTCTGAAAGTGTTTTATTGTTCTGCTTTTGCTTGTGCTGTAACTAAAAGAGTTAAACAGGTGGTAACAAGAAAACTTACAGGAGCAATGAAAACAGTGAAGACTAGTTATAAATGTAAAGAATGAAAGTAAGAAATTAGATATGGCATGTATCTAAGTCAGCAGATATACTGACTGTAAACAATATAAACTTTAAAGGTCCTGTAAGCCTGGTTCCCTTAGGAAGCATATAATGAGCTCAAAGGCAACATACCCATATATTAAATGGTAAGGTCGAGATTGTTTGATCGTGATATGGACTTGGCTTGACTTGAAGTCCATTATGAAAGACTTCTCCTTCAGGAGATTCTTCATAAAAACCAAAAACCTCTGAAAACTTATTTACGCATCTGTGATGGCAGAGAAGGCTTTTGATCCCTTGGTAGGAAAGTTAGTAGTTTGAACATCTCATCCTTTGCGCTTAATCATGAGTTTTGGTGCTCATCATTTGTGTGGTACTATTTAGCATTAGTAGCTGCTGTGGTCATTACAGAGCTAGTAGATAATAAATTTCTTGTAATACAGCATTTTCAGGTGTTTGATTTATTTTAAGAATTTTTTTATTAAATTCCATTACCAAGATATTTAATGAAATTCCAAGAGCTTGTAACACACATTTCTTAATCGAGTAAAATTTCTCTGCAAAGAAAATTTCTTTCTTTCTTTCATATTTAATGAAATTCCAAGAGCTTGTAACACACATTTCTTAATCGAGTAAAATTTCTCTGCAAAGAAAATTTCTTTCTTTCTTTCATATTTAATGAAATTCCAAGAGCTTGTAACACACATTTCTTAATCGAGTAAAATTTCTCTGCAAAAAAAATTTCTTTCTTTGAACAGAAAACTTATCTAGTGGGCAGAATAGTGATTTTGATCCTTGATACAAAATCCAGTTTCTGTTTTATCAAAGTATAGTGTGATAAAAGAAATACAGAGATAAGTCCCATTGATTTACATGACTTTCTGTGACAAAATAAGTCTTAATTACAGTCCCTTGTATTTGCAGCTGGAGAGGAGCAGTGATAGAACCTGACCAAAGCACTGAAACTCCATCCAGTAAAATAAAGGAACCAGAGAAACCTTCATCTGTGGAAGCTGAAGACCAGAAAGAACCAGGTAAATAGGACAGTTAATGACAGTTAAATAGGACAGTTGGTTTTTTTTTTGTTTGCTTTTATGGTTGAAATTGTGAAATTTCTCCCCATACACATTATTTTATTTATTTATTTTGAATAAAGGAAACAAAGAGTGTAGGAGAGATTGTTTACCTAGAACATCCTAGTTTTTCAGTGTTCTTATTTCACTATGCTAGCCTTCATGCTTATTAGCCTTCAGAATTTAAAAATAAATTTTAGAGACAAATCTTCAAAATATAGCCTCTGGGAGGAGGCAGATATTGCAGGACAAGATAATATAAAGAGGGAGGGCATGAAAGAGACAGCTTCCTTTTCAGTCAAGGCTTTCCTTTTGTTCTGCAAATACAGGGAAAGTGACTTCCTCCCTGAACTAAATTGAACTGTTTTTAAGGCTCACCAGAAAGCTGCAGAAATTATTTTTTGAAGTTGCTGCGCTTGTGGAACAAAGAACCTGTTATTCCTTTGTCTGGGTTCAGAAGAGAAACCAGGAAGTTCTGGTGTGATAAACATGGCATATTTCAACGTGATGTATTTGCACTTTTGCAAGCTTAACATTTATGGGGTTAGTTATGCTGCTTGGTGATTCCCACTCTAGAAGTCTTCGTTCATAATTTTCCAAAATTTTGGCCAACAGGCTTGAAATTTTTCATGATCAATGTGTAACATAAACTCCACTTCATGGCAAATTGCAAGCAAAAATTCAGTACAACTATGGAAAAAGACATGGTTTTGCCAAGATGGAAAATGGAAAATTTCTTTCTATTTAGGTATTAAATAGAAAGTTCAATAGAAATAATTTTGTAGAAGTGATTTCAAATTTAACAGAAAGCAGTTAAAAATGGAGGGAAGATGAGGAAAAAATGTTATGTGCTGAATTAGCTGAAGATTTTATTGTTACGCATATGTATTCAGCACCTGAATTACCATGGATCTTAATCTGGTATTTTCTGATTTTCATCTCTTTGAGTCTTAGTGATACTCATGTACTCACAACTGTGCATGTGATTTTTTTCAATGTTTTATTTGCAGAAGTGACAGTTTTGTTGCCAGGGAGAAATCTCTGTTTCCACTTGGCTGATTTGCTGACTAGAAACACTGACTGGTTATTCTGCAGAGGGAAGGCTGTTCTGAAAAGAATAATGTGAGGATCGTTTTTCCATTGCACTGATGAGCTTGGAAGAAATTTTATTGTCGGTGGAATGCAGCAAAGTGGTGTGTGGTGTAGTTCCGTAAGTGCCCTGCAGAAGTCCTGAGCAAGGTGCTGTTTCTCCTTTGCAGTGCCTATAAATGAGCGCCAGCTGGCTGTGATCGAAGCCTTCCGCCATGCCTGGAAAGGGTACAAGGATTTTGCCTGGGGCCATGATGAGCTGAAGCCTTTGTCCAAGTCCTACAGCGAGTGGTTTGGACTTGGGCTTACCTTAATCGATGCCTTGGATACCATGTGGATTTTAGGCTTAAAAGAAGGTAAATTTTTTTTCCTCTTACATTTTTTTCCCTCTAAAATAATGCCTTTATTTCTCTTCAGGCAGTACATGTTCAGAGTTCTTTGAGGGGAATACTTATTACATGTGGCCTATAAATTTAGCTTTCCTATGAGGCTAAATACATACATACATTGTGTGTGTGTGTGTGTGTGTGTATATATATATATATATTTATGCACAATGTATATATCTGGTAGAATTTGAGGGATGTTTTAAGAAGCTTCCTGGTCTTTGTTTCTGTACTAAAACCCCAGTGCTACCTCTGTGCCATTATACAGCCACTGAAGGCTTTCTGTCTCTTCTACCTTTGAAATTTGTGTAAAACAATACGTCATGTGTGTGCAGCTCTAGGCTTGAGCAGGCTATCTTGAAGTTTCATCAAGTTGTCAGTATACTGCTCCTTTTTTTCCTAAAAAATTGTGAACTGAGTAAAGCTTTTAAAATAAATTATTAGTATTAGAGATGTGTTGAAAATGGGTTCTTGGTTAGGGCTTCTTTATATTTTATATCAGTTCTGCTGATTGCCTTAGAGATTGCGCCTGGGGCTTCTTCTGAGTAACAGATGCTATGTAATGCAAGTTCTGTTTTAGGCTGCTAGTCTTTCTTACCAGCTGATGAATGCAAAAGCTTCTGTGGCAGAGAACTCTACCTTTGCTATTGTACTGCTGACAACATTGACTTGGAGATTTTTTGTAATTCTTCTTAATGTGCCCAACATCCTGTATTTGCCCAGCATCTAAGACCGGAGGGCACAAAGGCGTCCATTTGCTTTAGAGTTTATCTCCTAAGGAATGCCTTCCATTTCTGGAAAAGTGGTTGTTCTGCTGCTTCTCATGAGCAGGAGTTTCTAGAAGCTATGAGATCTCTGAGATAACTCAGCCTTCAATTGTGAGCGCTAAGTTGACTCACATGCACCATGGAGAGAGACCTTGTGCCAAAGCAGTCATTGAGTGATGCTGCTGCTAAGATGGTTGATGAACCTAATAACAGTTTTTTTAAACTTTTTTTTTTAATATTAGTAGTGCAATAAACAACCATTTTTGTTTCTTGAGAAAAAAATTGCAATATCTTGGGATTTTGGGTATTAGGTGCTGAAGCAGGAAGCAGGCTTCTGAGGACATTGCTGTTAACTGAAAATGTTACCTGTTATCTTGGTGATAACAGCTTTGGTTGAAAAAGATTTAATTAAAACCAAAAGGCTTTGTGCAAGTGTAACTGATTATCTGACAAGTCAAATGGATGGATTTGAAAGATTTTAATTTCTGGACTATTATAATAAAGAATTCTTCTATTTCTTATTTTCTTAAATTATTAAAGACTTTCTGTTTTTGTGGATGTATGTCTGTATGCATCTGTGGTGTGTACTGAATAAGAATTAAGCCAATGGTAATCAACCTTCTGCCAGCATGTGCTCTTCATTTTAATTTTCCACCTAAAATTATAATCTCTGTAGACAAATACAAGTAACTGTCCTGGATATATGGAGTATTCCTGTCTCTAGTTGTTGAAACATGCCAGAAGTTCATAAATGAACTTTTATTCTTTGCAGAGTTTGAAGAAGCAAGAAAATGGGTAGCAAATGATTTAGTATTCGATAAAAATGTGGATGTGAACCTATTTGAGAGCACTATCCGTATCCTGGGCGGCTTGCTGAGCACCTACCACCTCTCCGGAGATAGTCTTTTCCTGGAAAAAGCTGTGAGTGACTGGCCTTACAAATGAAATGGGGTTATGTATTCCATATTGGACAGAGTTGAGGGAAGATTCCTCAGAAAGTTAAATGTTGCTGGTTTTTTACAGTTTCATATTTAAAGTGGTGGGAAAGACCTTTACCATTAAGCTTTGAAGCCTGCACCTCTGTTTGCTCTCTGAAAAACCTGAAAGCCCTACTGTGTTTGTCACCTCTTCTTGTATGTCTGCTCTTCTGCTGATGAATGGCTGACCATCATAAAGTTCATGAAACAAAAGAGGAAAGAAATGATTGGCAAAGGGTAATAGTTGTCTTTTGTAGCCCTTTCTATGTGTCTTAACAGCATCAGCCACCTCATCAGATTAGCTAGATCAGCCAGTGACTGCATGATAGGGATTGCAGCCTCAGATGAGGTCTGCAGTGCTAAGGACAAGGTGGAAACTGCTCATTACTATGAATAAGTTCACGACTTTTTAAATTTCTTTAATTGCTTGCATCATCTAAAACTAAGCTGCTGTTCTGTCTTTTTCTGTCTGCTTTGTGAAGAACATCTAATGGGATGTGCGTGTGTGTATATATTTATTTTTGTTTTGTTTGTTGTTTTGTCCTGGGCTCCCGGGTTTTCTTTAGAAAGACATTGGAAACAGGCTTATGCCAGCATTCAAGACTCCCTCCAAGATACCATATTCTGATGTCAACATTGGTCGGGGCACTGCACATCCCCCTCGCTGGACATCTGACAGCACTGTGGCAGAGGTGACAAGCATTCAGTTGGAGTTTAGGGAGCTCTCTCGTCTGACTGGAGATGAGAAATTCCAGGTATGGAAGAATCAGTTGATGTCTCGATATTTTTCCATTTCTCTGCAGCTCTACCACTGACACTCCCATCAGTACTCATGGTCTGTAAGTTATGATAAATAAGTTGTGAAACTCTAGACGAGGGAAGAAAAAGAAACAAAATATTCCAATTATTTTATTGAATACCAAAAGTTGTAGGGGAGATGAGTAATTATTTTTCTTCCTCAGAAACAGCTTTTAATTAAAAAAATAAATTCTGACTGTGGTTTCTTGATACCATTACCTATATGCAGAGAACAAAACTGAAGTGTTACCATCCAAGGAAGTAAAATGTCACTGACTAGATAAGAGTCTGAGAGCAAGTCACCATATAGGGAAAAGTTAGATTTATTCAGATTTGCAAAGTATAAGTCCAGCAAAAAGAACAACCTCATGAATCTCTTTAACAGTAGCTAAGGTTCTTTTAAATTACTGCATTCTGCAACACTGAACTGTGGATACAGTTCAAAATAATAACATCAGCAAACAAAATGAAAAGTGGAAAATACTCTTTTCTCTGAAATTATTTTTATTTCAACTGAGTGCTGTAGTACTGGCTTTTGAGTGGGCTTGCCTTCAAGGAAAGGAGATAGTTATAATGCTTCAGAGTACTGGAACATACCCAGAACATTGTATTTTGAGAGTCCAAAAGTTTGAAATCTTGAATTTAATGTATTGCTCTAGCTGAACTTGATGTCCCTGATGCTAATTTGAGGAAGCAGAGTTACAGATTTGTTACTGGTCTATAGTGACTAGTCACAGTTCTGTACCTCATTTACACCTATAATTTATGTTTGCTATTTTCTTTCTTGTAGAAAGCTGTGGATGAGGTGATGAAGCATGTCCACACCCTCTCAGGGAAAAATGATGGCCTTGTGCCTATGTTCATAAACACTAACAGCGGGCAGTTCACCCACCTGGGGGTCTATACTCTGGGAGCCAGAGCTGACAGCTACTATGAGTATCTGCTCAAGCAGTGGATTCAGGGCGGAAGGAAAGAAAATGAGTAAGTTCTTTACACTTTCCATATCAGTGTGAGAATTAGGTGAGCTGTAAAATTCTCTGTTATAGTTTTCTGCTTAAAGAAAAATAGTGCTTGTGCCCAAGAGTCAACTGAATTTATCGCTGTTTTTAAAAGCAAGCTAAGCAGAAAGAGGCACCTGTGGTAACTTGATGAAGGAACACGAGGACAGTTAGCCTTAGTTTCAAAACTCCTTCTCCACAAAAACCTTTTCTTCCTCAGGTCATCAAATGTGAGGAGTGTCACAGACAGGAGATGAAAATTAAGTCTTTGCAATAGATATTGAACATAATTAGACACTTCTGAAATACTTCTGGCATTTCATTTCAACAGTGATGTCTGTGTTTGCTCTGAGTTTGTTAGTGAAAGGTGAAAGGAGACAGAAGTTTGATGTTTGTGTTATCTTCTCTCTAATTCCAGAATCCCAGACTGGATGGGGTTGAAAGGATCTTAAAGCCCATCCTGTCCCACCCCTGCCATGGGCAGGGACATTGTCCACTAGACCAGGTTGCTCCAAGCCCCACCCAACCTGGCCTGAGACACTTCCAGGGATCGGGCAGCCACAGCTTCTTTTGGCAACCTGTGCCAGAGCCGCACCACCCTCACAGAGAATTTCTTCCTAATATCCAAATATCAATCTACTTACTTTCAGTTTAAAGACTCTTGCTCTATCACTACATGCCCTTATAAAAAGTCCCTCTTGAAGTCTCATATGTTTCTTTTATCTGTTCTGCATTAGTGGAAGAGTGTTTGCAGGGAGGAGTTAGAGACGCTGGAAAAGAAGCTTTCCTTCAAGACAAGTCTGCATATAAGCTAATTTTTATTAGACTTGTTAATTTCAAGGAGTTTAATGCAGACAGAGTAAAAATGTACCTCTTGGAGGCATTTCTGTGTATCAGGTGCCTTTCTACAAACAAAGCTTTCATCACTGCTCTTGCCAAGTCTTACCTCACTGTAAACGGAGAACCGATGTCTTTGGGATCACAGTGGCATTTTGTGAGCGTATGTGAAAACAAGGAAAAATCAAATTAAATACTATGAAACAATGTTTTCCAATGAGAGAGGTCAGTTGGAAAAGATTGCTCAAACTCTTTGAATCTCCATCTTTGGATGGGGGTACTAAAAAAGTGTTTGGATAACCCCTCAGACAACCTGCTGTAACTGAGTCTGCCTCAGAGCAGAGGGTTGAAGTAGAGACCTCCAAGAGATCCTTCCCAGCCTAGATTTTCTGATTTCAATTACTCTGCTTCTGAGGATTTTTGAAATAAAATCTGCTTATTGCCTAGAAACAGTTGCAGGTGTTTTCTTCAATATTTGAATAAGTATTAATGTATTATTATTTACTTTTCAAGTAGACTCAGTATTTCTACATGGTAGTGACAACCAATTAATGTTTTCACGTTTACTTAAATATTATTCTTTAGACTGAAGTAACAGTCACCTAAAAGATTGTGCTGAACATCAGCTGTGATCAAATATGTTCTGACTGTGTGCATGTGAGCCAACTGGGAAGGATTTTTTTCACAGGCTGTTGGAAGACTATATGAGAGCCATAGAAGGAGTGAAAAAGCATCTTCTTCAGAGATCAGAACCCAAGAAGCTTACTTTTGTAGGAGAGCTTGCTCATGGCCATTTCAGTGCCAAGATGGTAAGAAATACAACTGCAAAAGAAAACAGAAAAACCATTACAAAATTTAAATAAAACCCAGCACAGAGGCAAATGCAAAGCTTTTCCCTCTCCAAAGAAAAAACAAAACAAACCAACAAAAACCCAAAACCCAAGACTATATATACATACATATCTGTCCAGTGTGATGGCAGTAATGAGTAACTGCTTTGTAGATACCAACCACATGTGCAAACCAGGAGCCTTCTGTGTGTTACTCAAGTAAATCCATTTTGTTCCTTCAAGACTGAACATTTTGGTGCTAGAATTAAATTTTCTTTCTCTTTTTTTTTTTCTTTTTTTCTGTTTTGGTCATAAACTTCCAGTGTCTGAAATTGTTGAGACAATACCTATTTTATGTATTATTCATTTTCTGTAATTCAAAAATATATTTAGACACTTGCACACCTGCATTTTCAGGTTTGCCTTCAGAAGAAGCATACGATCTAATATGGTATTGTGGGGTTAAAAAGAAAATCCAATAATTTTGGAGGCTTCTGTCCATTCATTCTATCTTTTTATTTTCCTACCTGGAGGATTCTTGAGTAAAACAGTATGCCATTAGCTGTAGGGAAAATTGATTGATCTTAACCCTCTGCTCCTAATTTGTGCATTTTAAGATCTTTCAGTTAAAAACCTCATGCAAGTGCAAGTATTGTTTGTATACGTGGCTTGTCTTTCAGACAAGTGATGTATTATTAATGTACGTGTAGCCTTTCCTGATGTAGTATTTTTAAGATAATCAGTTCTAGTAGTCAGCGTGTGCTTCCTGGATCTGAATTTCCCAAAAGCTCTCCAAACCTGCTGTGAGTAAGACCAGAGTCTGGGTTTTGGCTAGCAAAACCAGACAGGACAGAATTGAATTGAGACAGATATATTTGGCTTAGGTGTCTGTATGTGTCAGAACACTTTTCTTCTGTTTCAGGGAGTCAGAATTTTGGTTTTAATCCATTATTATTGGGTGAAAAGCTGGACAGGTCTCTTACCCTGGCCATCTGGAAAAGTGGGTGATGTTTGGCTTCTGTGTTTATGTTGACCTTTACAACCCTCAACTTTTCTTAGGACTGGACAAAGCTTTTAAAGGTCCTTACATGGGCATCAGAGTAGTTTTAACTACACTTTTGGGTGATGAGACCTGAGCTTTGATTCTGAATGTTGAGAAACATTTGAAATCCCATATGTGACATTAATCTGCAGTGCTTACTTTCTTATATCAATGGTAGATTAGCCCCAGAATGAGGACAACCAAGCCTTTAGGTAGTTCTATTGACCCCCTGCATGAACTGATATGAAATGTATGCTTCTAGTAAACCAAAAGACACTCTCTTTCCCCTCACCATGACCTGAGACCTTTTTTTCAGAAACTTATCATAAAAACACATTCTTATAAATTTTTGAAATTAATGATTTCTCTAATAATGCTGCCTGCCTCATGCTACGTTACATCAGATTGTTAAAGAGTTACCCTTAAGTTGTTGGTACCAGAAATGTGTTTTGAAAAAGACAAAGATTAAAAAAATTAAAAAGACAAAGGTATACTCATGCCCCTCTACCGTCCCTTGCCATTTGATGTGGAACTTCTCAGTAAGAGTTGTCTTGTCTTGCAGGATCACTTGGTTTGCTTCTTGCCAGGTACTTTAGCACTGGGAGCTCACAATGGACTGGCTGCTGATCATATGAAATTGGCTGAAACTCTTATAGAAACCTGCTACCAGATGTATGCTCAAGTAGAGACAGGCCTGAGCCCGGAGATCGTACACTTCAACCTCCACGCACAGAAGGGCCACAAGGATGTGGAAATCAAGGTGAGCAGATAGCTGGCCTGAACTCCAATTCCACGATTTCTCTGTAGCTGTATTCTGCTTTTGAACTCCTGGCGAGATACTAGGGATCAGGTTTGTTGTGGAGCAGTTAATTCTTTTGCTGCCTTGCCTTCTAGCTGTACCCTAGACTTTGGTTTTAGTTACTCCAGTAGTGTATTTAGAAGCTGACTTACACATAGCAAACTCTTAGGAGCAGATGGAGGTGGGAATAATTATTTTTCTCCCTGCATGTATCCTTGAGGAAATGCCCTGTCTGAAATACTCTTGCCATTTTTTCTCTTGCAGCCTGCAGACAGGCACAACTTATTGCGACCAGAAACTGTGGAAAGCCTTTTTTATATGTACAGATTCACTGGTGATAAGAAATACCAAGACTGGGGCTGGGAAATCTTGCAGAATTTCAACAGATACACCCGGGTAAGGCCAGCTCATAGTGATCTTGTTCTGTCAGGACTGTATTTGCTCACTTGCTTTCTAACACAACTTTGAAAACATACTATGTTTCAAGATTCATCAGATAACTGGGAGAATTTGTGAGTATATACAGAAAAATAGGTTTTTTTAGATTGAGATACACTGCTTACTCCATATAGTGGAAGAACTTGTATTACATTGATAAGAAAGTGAAATGTAGACGCTGTAGGCAAGACTACCAAAGTGTTAGAATCTGTAGTTTTTAGACTTCGAAGGCTGAGCCTTCTCATGGCTGGATTCAAAGAACTCTTCAGCTAAAGTTGCCAAAATAAAAAAAATAGCACAGAATGGCATTAATGGTTTAATAGAAGGTTTTTCTATTCATTCTGAGTACAGTGCTTGTGGAGATGTCACTGATACAATGTGAAAGTGTGGCACCAAATACCAGTGGTCTGTTCTTAAGAGAAATGGATACAGGGCTTGGGCCAGCTCTAATGTAGAAATCACTGGTTCCTCTCTGTATATTTGTCCAGAAACTTCAAAGGGATGTTCTCTGTGATACCTCTCTGCCCTAAGTAGAAATGGATATTTTGCTCCATTTATCAGTGTGGTTTCTTATAAAATGCAATGAGGTTTTTTTTTCATTACTGAAGCTTTATATGTAAATGACAACCAAGTATGAAATGAAAAACATGATGATCTGTTGCTTAGCACTTATCTTCTCCGAGTGCATCTGGATGTTAGGAAGTAAATATTTTAGGTTATGTAAAGATACCATTTTCTAATTTTGTTTTTTTTTTTTTTCTTTTTGCACAGGTTCCTACAGGTGGTTATACTTCCATTAACAACGTTCAGAATCCCAGTAATCCAGAGCCACGGGATAAAATGGAGAGTTTTTTCCTTGGGGAAACACTCAAATATATGTTTCTGCTGTTTTCAGATGACATAGACTTAATCAACCTTGACAAATATGTCTTTAACACAGAGGCTCATCCACTCCCTATCTGGGTGCCAGCATAGACTCTGCATCAGTGGATCTTCCAGTGGTGGCATTTTTATCTTCAAGTCACTTTACTTTTCAGGGTTTGATGGGAGATGCTATAATGCACCTTTTTTTGCTTCAAACAACAAACAAAAGCTTGGGAAAAGCATCTCTGGTTTGAAGAAATCATGTCAGTCTTAAATCTAATCCCTGGTTCCGGGATGGGCAAAGCTGTGCCATATGAGGCTGGTTTTCCTGGTACTGATGATGAGGTTTAGAAGGTAATTATAGTGTGGACCATGACATTCTTGGGGCTTTGGTGACCCAGAACTCACTTATGTCAGTGTTACAAAATGCTCATTAAATACTGGGAATGCAGCGAGTTGTCTCAGGGCACAGGGTTGTTCCTGGAGAGCAGGAATAAGCCTACAGTTTTCTGGTTTATTCTGGATTCACTGAAACACTCAATCACAGAGCCATTCCTTTGTCAGACTGTGACAGTGGTTCAGGTGGAAAGTGGAATAAACAAAGAGTTGTAGTGCTGTCCCAGGGAGAAGCTGTCAGTATTGCTGCTGGTACTCTGATCTCATTCCAAACTCCCGAGCTATGCTGCATCACCTTAGGAGAAAGAAGAGGCAGCAGAGCATCTGTTGTATAGTGTCTTAGTTTTGTAGAGCGCTTGGAACAGTAAATTCAAGCTGTGGCCAAAATGAATGGTGAAAGAGAATTTGCTGCTGGTTTGGCTCAAAATGATACATAATTTTGTAGAGGTATTTCAGTTTTTTAACTTACCTGCAAGAATGCAGGAGATAATGTGAAATGCAAGTAAAACTACACATGCATTTTATCTTATTTGCATCAGTTAGACTCAGGTATTCTGACTGAAAGCTGCTTTCTGACGTTGGGCACTGGGAAAGCTTGTGAGCATATTGGCTATCAGCCTCTTTCTGTCCCTTCCTGTTCAGATATCACATCATGAGTGTTTGCTGACTCAAAACAAACTTAAAACTGTACAGCACAGTTCTTGTTACTCATAATTTCTTGGACCATGGAGAAATTTTCAGTTATTTTTTTCCTTAGGCGTACATTGGGTTTTTTCCGTAGTGGCGTTAAAAGCAGACAGTCTAAAGGTATTACAGCAATTCTAGGCCCCAGTAGAATTGGAGAAGTTCATTGCAGTTACTTGAAGACAGAGTAGACCCAGATTTTTTAAGAATCTTACAGGAGCCCTGGGATCTTTCATTTTTATATGTGCACATTACAGATTTTAAGCCATGAATTTGGAAATGAGCTTCCTAGAGCGCTTTTCCTTTTGGATTTGGACTTGGACAGTCCTGTATTCACAGATAAGATCTCAGAAATGTGATTGTTCGTATTTCTAGAAGAGGTTGGTCTCCCTGAAAGTCTCTTTCCCCTGTGGCAGTGGGTGTGATGGGCAGGGCCAAGAGGTGCAGTCCCCACTAAATCCAGGGGTCCCTGGCTGTTAATGGAGCTGATTGAATTTGACTGTAATGGTTCATTTTCCAGTGGCTGAGGGAGGTATTCTATAGTAATTTTAACCTTTGATTTGTAGAGTAAGATGCATCTTTTTTGTTCTATGCTGATCCATTCTGTTTGCTGGAGTTACAAGTTACTCTTGGGACCACTGTTTAAGTCTTTTAGATAATATTTATCATTCCATGTATTAATGGAAATGGAGAAATTTTGCAAATTATTTAAATGCACATTTTTCTGTCATCAGAGGGACCCTGTCATGGAATTGGCAGGACATGACTAGTCAGTGAAGAATGTTAATGTTCCTCCCGTTCACATGCCAGCGGTAACTCTGGCAATGAGCTTCTCACTTACAAGACCAGTGGAATCCAGTCACTATGGCCTTTGGCTGCACAATTGATTTGCTGCCAAGGCTTATGTTTTCTTTGGCACAAGAGCAAATGAGGAAAGTACAGGTGAAATGTGGGAGGAAACACCTTCAGTGTTTTTGTTTGTGAAACAGGTTTTTGCTGCTGAGGAGCTAAGATTTGGCTAAAAGCCAAAGGCTTAAAATTGGAAACTAAAGAAAAAAATGAAAAAATATAAATTCAGTGACACTACCCAGGCCCTGCTGACCTGTGTTGCTTTGGCCTTGTGCCTTTGAACAAAGGTAAATTTGAACCTTTAGTTATGACTATGCTATGGATTGTGGAACTTTCAGGGTTTGGTGTTTCACCCAGAGACCTGCGTGATTAAGGCAAGAGAGATTTCTTAGAAAATGGAATACGTACAAATGCTTACCAAAAATCTTCTGGCTTTGAAGTTGTACAGGTGTCTTAATGTAATTGATTCTACAAATGGAACTATGGGAGTCTATGTGATATTTTTTTTTACCTTATTATTGGCTTGAGAGTAATAATTCATTTCCTAATGAGTTGAAGGAGAGAAGAATAAACTGTCACTTTCCCAAACATGTCTTGTCTTTTAGCTGAGCCTGTTGGTCCAGCTGATTTCTATCTAGTTCTTCTTGGGACATGCAGTCTCCTCAAAACGTGGCTTTTTTGTCCTCAGCCTTTAAACTGGAGGTTCAGATTTTTAGCTCTCGCTCCCTTTGAGAACAAATGCTTGTTTTGAACTCCTGTATCATGTGTAAAATGGCACAAGCTAAATAATCTCTACAAAGCTCCTCTGTTCTTCCTATTCTGCTGCAGAGGTAATTTTAATGGCTTATTTATTTTTACTTCCTTAACAAACTGTTGGATCGGGTCAGTCTCTGAGCTCCACAGCCTATTTCTGTTCCATGGTGTGCTCCCCTAGCACAACAGAAGCTCGAAGTTTCCCTTTGTGGTTCCTTGTTTGAAAGCCTAAAATGCTGGGTCCATAACCCACTATTCCTACCTGCAGCCTTGCCCTGAATGACATCTGTCCCTGCACGGATAGGTTTTGAGATGAGCAATGCCCACAGGCTGTGCTGCAGCTGCGTGTTTACAGCAACCTGGGCCTGGATGTCCGGAGACAGATGCCAGGAAGGCTCCACCAACAGGTGTGTGACCCAGATCAGTGCTGATGGTGGATGGATGTCACTGCCCAGGCTGGGGGGAGCCGGCAGAGCTGCTGCAGAGCACCCTGCTCCTGTCTGGGTTGTCCTCATCAGCTTTCCCTTCTTGTTCCAGGTGGAAGCATTTAAAAGGCCGTGTTTGTCTGAAATCCTGGATGAGTGGGAGAATGCCATAAAGAGCCTGGAGCCTAGCAGGGACAATCAGCTTTTGGGCTGAGCTGCCTGCCTCCTTTGAGGCTTGGCAGACAGTTACCCAAACTGTAAATTAACTCTCTGGGGGGTCAAGAGTGAAGAAGGAAGGTGGGAAAGGGAGGATCTAAGTGATGTGGTTTTTATTTAATCATAGTCTTGGTCTCTAATTCCTTGGATGAAAAATTTGGTTAAAAATGAAGGGACTTAACCCAGGGTGTATTTTTTCTTAGCTAAGGTTTTAACAGTTGTAATTGGGACACCAAGCAGCCTTTGTCTGTTTAGTTGTTAAAAGCAAATGATCCTGGAGGGAGCCAAATTCCCTTGATCCTTTTCAGGTCTTCAACAGACACATCCTCCTCTTCTGCTTCCCTGTGCCCCCAGACCCAGAACCTTCCCCGTGTCCATCTCCACAGCCTTGGGGAACTGCCTCTCAAGGGGCTGTAGTCTGTGCAGTGGAAAAGAGATGCACTCTGGAGTGCTTGGTGAGTCTTGGAGTTGCCTTATATTTCAAAGCCTTAAAGCACCTGTCCCTCACAGGAACAGGTTCACTCTATAGGTCTCCGGCTGAGTCTCCTGGCATTGCAGTCAAGATGCACCCAGGCATGGAGGCATCTAGCAAAGTTTTGGCAAGTCAGCCAGGCCACCTGCAGGGCACCGACCTGTGCCAGCCAAGGTATGGGGTAGGTGTGCCTTATGAAGATACGAACTAATGGACTAACATATCTTCTCAGAAGAGCTTTGTCAGACACATCCCAGCATCATGACAGTCTGGATTTCTCCCTACCACCCTAAACTGTGGCTTAAAGATGGAGGGGTCTGCCTCTCCCAGTTCCACTGCAGATTTGGTGGTGAGCACAGTGCCATCAGGTTGTGAGGCCGAAATGGGAGAGAGCTGGGTCCAGCATCTCATCTATTTCCCTGCTTGGCCCAGCACCCATTGACTCCTTGGCAATGTAGGACACTCGCATGTGTCTCAGGGCTCAGGCAGCCAGGGAAGGACTGTTTTGATACAGGGTTTTTCATCTGGGGGTAGAGGAGGGTACAAGGGTTGCAGATCAGAACCAGAACTGGGAAGAATAACAAGTAGGAATGATCTGGCACTGCAACTTAGGAGGTGAACCCTGTCCCCGTAACACCTGATTGCTTTTCCCAGCAAAATCTGCCAAGCTGGAGTCTGTTCTTCCTCTGCCTGCCTTGTACAAGAGGAAACTTATTTCTGTTCTGATTGCTCACTATGGAGTTTTATCCATAAAAAAATGACCAAATCAAATAAAAATTGTCCTTTTCCAGCATTTTTATTCCAGCGATTTAAAGGATGCTCATTTTTCTTCTTGCATTCTTTCCCTGATTTTAACAGAACCATTTTCATCCTAGACCCCGGTTCAATCCTTTGGCATTTGATTTGGACAAAGTAAGGGACTCACCTGAATCACAGGAAATCATGGAGAGAAACCCCTCCAAAACCTGACAGAGAAAAATTACAGGAAATGCAGGAAAACAGATCTCTTATTTGCATGTCTGGATTTCTTTTCTAAAGATTTCTCTGCATTCTTTGCTCTTTGCACTTGGCTTTCTTTAAAAAGAATGGATTTGCGGCTAAACACGTCTCAGGCCCATGTTTCATCAGGATAAGGTGGCATAGAGATGAGTCAGACAGGGAACAGCCAGGGAGATGCAGGGCCCGGGAGCATCAAGGATGGAGGAGAGAAGGAACAGGGATTGCTTTTCTTGTTTAGATCCATTAGTGCTGTGAGCTTGGAAAATACACAGTACCAGAGGGATCCAGGGTAGGAGCAGGATAACTCGAGGATAAGGGGAATCTGCTCCCACTCCAGGGCTGTGCAGTGAAGCAGGGGAATTTTTTAGTGTTTTAATTACACACAAAAACCAAATCCAACACCACTGAGCTGGACTTTATTGAGCTGCAACACAAAGCAGCCCCTGGGCTTTGGGGGAACACAACCTCACCAAGTCACAGAGCCAGGGGACGACATCTGGGAACAATTCTGGCTGCCTGGAGGCAATTCAGAAAAGTGAGCCACAGGAGCTGTGGGATTTTCTGCTCTTCCTGCACTGGCATCAGTCTAGACAATGAGACATTTCCTGAAACAGATCCTTCCTATAAATGGGAGCTACAGCAAAGCTCAAGCCCTCATTTAGAGACCCTTGGAAAAGCAAAGGTGAGGTGGGATTAGCTGGAGCCCCAGGAGACCAACGTGAAGGGGATGACGAAGAAGACAGCAAACAGCTTCCACTGCTTCTCACTCCAGCAAGAGTAGCACCCCTGGAATTTCATGGCCAATGTCTCTTCCAAGCCCCACAGGTGAACACACAGGACTCCAAGACTTTGTACTTCTAACAGCACAAACTGACTGGCAGGAACTAGTATCCAATAACACTCATCAGCAACTGTCTTCCCACTTGCTGCTCTCCACATTTTCCCTTTCCAGTGGGATGCAGGTGCCAGCTCCAACTGGAGACAGGAAAACTGCTTTGCGATGCAGTACAAAACCTGCTTGGCAAGCCCAGGATGCCAGGAACCAGCAGCCATTTCTCTTGGATTTCCTGCTTACAGGCATTTTAAGCATGTTTTGCTTCACAGGTGCTTTTCTGCCAAGGGCATTCCCATCTTTTTTTAGCCTGATTCAAGGTTTGGAAAGCTGAGTTTTATGAGAACTGGTTCCTATTTGGATTCTTCTTAACTTGGAGCTTTCCTTGGCACCAAAATCAGGGGGTAAACCCAACATGGCCTTGAAGGGCCAGAAGATCCTGATTTACCAAAATATGGATACAGATCTAATACGGATACCCAACTGAGACGGACAA
>VYZT01051622.1:6078-62787 GCA_013400735.1 Pomatostomus ruficeps | reverse complement strand
TTTACCCCAGCATTCCCTGTCTTACCCTGTGCTGGGCTGTCTCAGAGCATGGAGTGGCATTGCTGTGAACCACTTGTCTTGGAATTATTTCTGTTTTTAACTCCTTGTTGGGCTCACACCATCCCTTGCAAAGCAGAATTTGCGCGGAGCGATGGAAACTTCATCAGTTGGTTGGACTTTTTTTAAGTCTCTTAAGATCAGACTCAAAGCAAGCTGGGTTGAGGAGATTTGGAGGGATTCAGGTGTTAATTTGCCTGGCAGTTCCCGGTGCTGTCACTCTGTTCAGGACTTGGATGGAAATTCCTGCAGCCCGGAACACCTGGTGCTGTAAAAGCAGCAAAAGTGGCAGAGTGAGTCATGGGTGAGGTAATTTTTTGAAAGGGTGCATTTGATTGTGCAACACTCTTCAGGGGAATTTTGTGAAGGAAAGTCTCGATTTTCCCTCTTAAATGAATATATTCTTTAGGGCAGAGGGGAAAAAGGGTTTGGGTTTAGTTGGTTGAAAGTTGACTCAATCCAGGTGAAAAGAAAAGCTGGGTTTGTCTCTGCTGGAAAAAAAATTTAAGATCTTTTCAGACTTCCTGCACTTCAGCAGCTCTGTCATGTCGTTGTTTGAATGTCTGAACAAATATTTTTCAGTGTTGCAATAGAGAATCTGGGGATAATGCACATTTATCAGCCACTGCTCCGCTGCTTTTCCTGGTCAGGCTGCGAGGAACTCTTCTCTGTGAAGCTGCAATGTTGAATTCAGTGTTGTTTTTCTCAGAACAGAGATTGTTCTCAGACTGCTGCAGCAGCCTGTGGAGAACTTTCACTTTGGAAATGATTAAAATATTACCAACCTCAAATATTCCTGCTCTGATCTTTCACAGGCTTGATCATAAATATCCTGGGTGACTCCCTTGTCACAGGGGCTGCTCTCCTGGGGTATTTTCACTAACTTGCAGTTGGTTTCTTTGCATCTATTTTGTGCATGTTGCTGATGGATTAACAGATGGATCTTGTCCTGCTTCCCTGTGCTCTTCCAGAAGGAGAATTCCTTGCTATTAATGTGCTTTTCTTTGCAGAATATTCTTTCCGTACGGTTCTGTGTGCAGGTGTGAATTAAGGCACTGCTTTGGCTGCCTGAAGTACAGCTGGGATTTTATGGAAAATCATGCCAAGTGGGAAGAGAATTGGTTTTAATTCCGTGTTTTCTTCTTACCTGAAATCCTAAAAGTTACCCCAAATGGGGGTGATTCACCATTTCAGGAGCCCCATGGTCCAGCGCTCAGAGTTTCAGTCACAGAATCCCAGAATGGTTTGGGGTTGGAAGGGACCTTAAAGATCATCCAGTTCCACCCCTGCCACGGGCTGGATCACTGGGGATTCTGTAGAAAGATGACAATTCTTTTAGTGGGATTTTGGGGGAGTTTTCAGTCCACACACTTGAGAAGCTGGAAGTACAATACTGAAAAAAAAAAAAAAGTATTTTGGCTGTAGGAAGAGCTACAGCAGAGTTTTAGCAGGACAAGCTGAATGGAGATTTTTCATTTCAAATACGATTCTGAACTTAATGAAATTAATTTCAGAAAATCAGCAGCCCCCAAACATTTCAAATTTTGCCGTCTTTGGGCTTTAGGAATGCTATTTTTTTTGTATTATCGTGTCTAAAATCTTGTGCTGCTGTCTGTCTGCAAGGACTGTTCTTGGAAAAAGCAAAATTCCAACACTGAGACTGAAGAATCCGAACTGTTGGAATTCAGACTGGTCTGTTGCTGGTACAAACTGAACCAACAGGAGCGGAGTTGTTTTTGTTGTCAATGGTGTTCCTTGTCCGAGTCCCTGGTACCACGATTGAGTCATTTAAACAAAACAACTGTTGCCTTAAGTTTGCTGACAATCCAGACAGTCTTTTCCTGCTGGGCTGGGATGTTCTAGATTGTGCCAGAACACAACACAATTTTTCTTTTTCATTTTCCTTGGGAGATGGTGTAGTTGCTTCTCGTGCAGCTGATAGGATTCTTTATTAATTGCAGGAATTTTCTGCCAATTTAAATATTGGGAAAACATTTCCAATGTGTTCTGGGACCTTCAGTTTTCCCCGTTGTTAACAAATTACATTTGAGAAGCGTGAAATTTATTTATTGCAAAGACAAGACTCAGCAAGTGAGTGTTGGGAATCCGGGATTTGGAGCAGTTGATCAGAAAAGGTGGAAATGTGCAGCTGCTTAATCCAGGGGCATTTTGCTTCTGTTGCATTGATAATTCCAATATTTTAGGAGAAGGCACCTAATCCTGCTTTTTTCCCTCAGTGTTGGTACTCAGATTTATTAATTTTCAGATTAATTAATGGGAGGAACCTTTGGTAGCAGCTGTTCAGTTGAAGGGCTTGGAGGGGAATGATCTTCACTTGGAAGCATCAGAGGTGGAAAAAACTTAAATTTTTTTAATAAGAAAATTTTCTTCAGATTAAACGAAAGCAGTCAAATATGAACAGTATCATCCCAGCTGAAAAACTGGGCAATTTGGGATAGTTTAGGGGGCTGGATTTTGGTATCCTGTGGTGTGTGTTTAAGCTGTTGGTGCATTTTCCTCATCACACCCTGAGGCTCCTGGTTTCTCCTGAAGCTGTTCCACAGCCCTGCTGTCCTGGGAAACGAGGCAGTGCCTCCCTGGGTGGCAGGAATTGATCATTTCCCACAGAGCTTCAGCCTCCTGGACAGCAGCAAAGGACGTTATCAGTTGCACACTGGTCAGAGTATGCAGAGTCTGATTTTTCTGAGTGTTTTGCCGTATTTTTTCACAATTTCGTGGCTTTCCCCCTGAGTTGCAGCCCCCTGCTCCTCAGTGACTGGTGTCTCCTCTTGCCTGTTGCAAAGGTACCAGTTCCTGGAAGAAGCTTTTCAGAACCAGAAGGGTGCAATTGAGAACCTGCTGGCCAAACTTCTCGAGAAGAAGAATTATGTAAATTTTGCAGCTGCCCAAGTTCAAAATAGGTGAGTTCCCCAAAATGCTCAGCTATTTACGTTTACATTGCAGCTTTTTAATGAATCACAGTGAGGTCAGTGATGGGACTGCAATAACACATTGGAGTTAATTCTGTATCTTAATTACTTTTCATAATTTTTTTCTCCCCTACAAGACTGTGCCTCTGTTGGAGATTGTTACAAGAAACAAATGTTAAAGGTTTTGTCTTTTGTGGCAACTTTGAGTAGAACCAAAGATGTGACACATTTGTTACACTTTGGGGATAGGGGAGAAAAAAAAAGAAATAAAAAAGGCAAAGAAACCCATCCTTTGGGTTCTGCTGAGTTCAACTTTAGGCAACAGAGGAGTTGAAACATGAAAATATTTTTATATTTCATCTGAAGGCCTCTGATAACCGAGTAACAAAAACTTGGTGTGAATTTGAATAGGAAACTGTGGTTGCTCGTGGGGTTTTGATTGGGGTTTTTTTTTAGGTAGCTTCACTGAAGATTTCCAGGGTTATCTGAAATTCAGCATCACATTAAACGCTGAATATGGAGGCAGAGGGAGCACGTGATCTCTGCTGGCTTTTCGCCCCCGTGGGTGCTGTGGTTGTGCTGCAGCTCAGGGAATTCCACCGTGGCTCTCGGTGGTTTTGTGAGCTTTCTGCAGCTCTGAGGTCATTTGCAAAATGACACATCAGCTGGGGGTGGAAAGTATGAGGGCAGAGGATGTGCACCCAGATAGAAAGAGAAGTTCTGATGCAAATTTTTAACTCCTTGTGGTGCCCTCTACATTAACAAAAAGGCAGTGTAAGGGAAGAGGAACATACAGCATGACAGAGGCAGATGTGTGAGGAAGGAAGTGATGAAAATTGGTATTTTTATGTGCTGATTTTCCATGGAAGCCTTTGAGAGGCCCCAAAACACAACACCATTGTGAGGCATAGAACTTTCACATGCTTGGAGAGACAGAAACGCAGCCACGCGGGGAATCATTAAACTGAAACCCCGAGAAACGTCACAAAACATTCTCTGATAAGGATTCCAGGCCAGGAATGGGCGGTGCACGTATGAGTAACACGTTTTTATGGTGGGGGTTTTTGCCCGAGAGTTTCTGGCTTCAGTGAAATTTCTGCAGTTTGGGATTTTGAGTTGTGTAAAGATCTCTGTGCTGAGCCAAAAGGCACCAGTTTTCCCTGACAATTCATTCCACTGCTCTACATGTAGGACACAAAATCCATCACCCCAAAACTTCAAGGAATGGGTTAAAAAAGGTTATTAAAATTTTGTTGTCGGCGGTGGCGCAGAACTGCCATCGCGTGCGATCGCGGGGCAGGAAGGGTTGGAGGAACAGCTCTGCTGGAATCATTGTTGGGTGCCAAAGCCCAGGGTGGATTCCATGGATTTAATGAAGGGTTGGGTGGGTGTTTTTGGAGCAGGAGACCAGGCTGTGCTGTCATGTGTGCCCAGGGTGCCCTCAAGGGCTGTGTCCCCATCATCCTCAGGCACTGGGTGCTGCTCCTGTGGCTGAGTGACATCAGATACCTGCTCTGGCAGCACAAAAACTCCTTGAAAAAGGACATTTTAAATGTTTTCATTGTCTCAAGGCAAAGAATTCTGCTGCAACGTGATCTTGTTCGATTAGGGCAGTATAGCATCGAATAAATCCAGAATTTCCATGAGCTTAAGGAACGCTGTATTTCGCATTCTGTGGACAGAGCTCAAGTTGATTTTCTTGACTCTGAAGAAGCTGAAAATACATTAAAACGGAGGAAAAATGGCAGTGATGAAGAGGGTGTAAAATCTGACAGGCAGCAGCAATAAAGCACAAGAGAATAATGCAGACTAATAGCAGGCACATCATTAATGAGATGCTTATATCTTTACTGTGTATTAATTACAGGCCTGTGATAACTTTTTTTGTTACAAGGGAGGAATTAATTTGAAATTCAGGGTTAATATAAATTAGCTTAAAAGTTTAAAGCATCAGATATAAATTTTTCATAGTGAGAGACACAATATGGAGATAAATATATAAATGTACATACAGACACGTGGGTGTGGCTGGTTATTTCTATATATTTCTCTATATAAAGTGTATAAACTACAAGGATTGTTTCATATTATTTGAAGTAAAACAAGTTGTGAATTTGTATTTGGCGGTGAAGTATAAAGTGACTGACAATCCGTTGTTTTTTTGGGGGTTTTTTTTAGGATAAAAGAAGTAAATGAAACCAACAAACGAGTAGAACAGGAGATCAAAGTGGCCATATTCACCCTCATCAACGAAATCAATAAAAAGGGGAAATCTCTCCTGCAGCACCTTGAGGTACAGTTAAAATAAAAAGCAGTGGTGGTGTTGAGTTTGCAGTGCCCTGCCGAGAACCCACACGTTTGAAAATCGTTTGTGAGGTGTGACTCAGGTGTTGCAGCGCTGCTGCTGCCTCTGCGTGGGGTGGTGCAGTCAAATCTCATTTCTCCTCTCAGAGCCCGTGGCTCCTTCACTTCTGTGCTTCTTCCTCATACTCAGAATTGGGCTCGTTGTAAAGCTGTGCCTGAAAATCTCCTTTTCATGTTCTGTTTGCCATATTTCTGTGTTATAACCTAATTTCAGAGTGTGGATAATTAATAATTCCCCCCAGTAGCTTTTTAAGGTTCATGTAAGAACAGACAGAGCGGTCTCATGTGTTTGTGCATGAAGGTTTAATGCTGATATTCAAATTATATAGATCAGCATCATGAAGGATAAATGAGTTCAAGCATCCTTTCCAGGCTGCACTTTCTGAAAAAATTGCTTTCTGACTTTTATTAAAATCCGTGAAAATTTAACTTCTTATTGCCTGCTTTATCTGAAGAGAGGGAATCCGTTGTAAGAAGTTCAGTGTATATGGCCAGCCTGCCGTGACATGAAAAATTCAAGATCAAACAAATCACAATAGGTTTTTCCTGGTTAAGGAACAATTATTTGGCAAGGAAATCGAATGTTCCTGGAAGAAAAGAGTAACTTGATCATGAATAAAAGAAATAATTCAAAATTACACGAATTTTGGCTTTTCTTGTTTACCTACCTTGTTCAAATTTTCTTGGGGCGTTTTCCTTTTGATCCAAAACCTGACAGCAGTTGGCATTTTCCTGCTGAATGGGAAAGCCCCGTGGTGCTCAAGTTTCTGTTCCTTTGCAGACTGTGACGAAGGAGAGGCAGATGAAGCTGATCCAGCAGCAGAACGACATCACGGGGCTGTCCCGGCAGGTGAAGCACGTGATGAACTTCACTAATTGGGCCATCGCCAGCGGCAGCAGCACTGCCCTGCTCTACAGCAAGCGGCTGGTAAGGGCACCCTGGGGCTGGGAGTCAGGGGCTCAGCCCCAGGGAGCATCCACTGCCACCCCTGCCCTGCACAGACCCCCAAACCCCACCCTGGGCATCCCTGAGCGGTGTCCAAACGCTCCTGGAGCTCCGGCAGCCTCGGGGCCGGGACCATTCCCTGGGGAGCCTGGGCAGTGCCCGGCACCCTCTGGGGAAGAACCTTTCCCAAAATCCAACCTAACCCCCTCTGACCCAGCTCCAGCCCTTCCCTGGGTCCTGTCCCTGTCACAGCGATCAGAGTTGTTCCTCTGCTGCTCCTGAGGAAGAAGCTGCAGCCCCCAGTGAGCTCAGACCTCAGGCCCCTCTCCTCCAGCAGCACAAAGCGCCCTGAGTGCCACTCCTGGTGTGGCTGCGCTGTCCCAGTCCCCCTGGCCAGAGAGGGGAAAAGTTCCACTATATCCAGAGCGAGGTCAGACACAAACAAAGTGTTGGTAACCAAATGAGAATTCACTTTTATTGACATAAATCAGCCAGCTCTGCACGTGCAGGTTGTTCACCTGCAGGGCCAGGGCTGTGCTCCCCACCATTACCCCAGACCATCCTTCTGACACCGGAGTTCTGTCCCAGCCTGGGAACGTGTCCTGAGGCACAAACACTGAGGAGTGGGGGAATCAGCAATGCCCAGAGTGAGAGTAAGACACCAAGGAGGTCAAATGTTGGTCATCAGAAGGTTACACCCAGTTCTGCCCTGTGGGTCCTTCATCACCCCACCATGACCCTTTATGCCACCGGATCCTCAACGTCAGATCTTACAACAGAGCCAAGCAGTTGTGCAATAATTCCCTTTTTACCGTGAGGGTTTAGGAGTGTTGGTGTAGAGGGAATGGGGTCAAGCGCTGTAAAGGCACCTTGGTGTTGCACTGCAGTCCCTGCAGCGGTGCTGAGGGGTAACAGGGCTGCTCTGCAATCCTCAGAGGAAAGAAGTTGTGTTGTCTTGAGTTTTGTAGTTTTTCAATGGTAATTTCTACCTCCAATCCACAGTGATTTCTAAGAACATATAAATAAAGGTCAGAGGGTTCTGCCCTCTCTCTTTGGCCTCTCTTTTTGCTCGCTCTTTTTAAACTCTCTTTTAGCTCTCCTTTTTAACTCCTCAGCCTGGTTCGAGTACGTGTGTTTGTGTCCATACAGTGAAACATCCACATAGTTGCGCAATGTGGGATTTTCCTGGTGGATTGAGAAGTTCCCAGGCTGTGAACCAAACCAGGCCTTGTTGGTGTTCCCTGGGCAGATTCACCCTTCTCCTTGCTCGTTGTCCATCCCTGTGTGGTGTTGTTTCCCACAGATCACGTTCCAGCTGCGGCACATCCTGAAGGCGCGGTGCGACCCCGTCCCGGCTGCCAACGGAGCCATCCGCTTCCACTGTGACCCCACCTTCTGGGCCAAGAACGTCGTCAATTTGGGTGAGAAAACTCTCTTTGTTTATCCTGTCATACTGGAAAAACTCTGCTGAATTGGGGGTGTTCACCCACCAGGAGTGAGTGCAACACATCTAATGCAGGAGACAAACACTGACATGACCCATCCAATCCTGATTGTCCTCCTCATCTGCTCTGTTCTATCAACAAAGCTTTCTCTAAGTGGATGTTGTGTTCCGGGGGGAATGGCTCTAAGAATGGCCCTGATCACAGAATCCCAGAGTGGTTTGGGTTGGGATGGACCTTAAAAGTGATCTCATTCCACTCCTGCCGCGGCAGGGACACCTCCCACTGTCCCAGGCTGCTCCAAACGCTGTCCAGCCTGGCCTTGGACACTGCCAGGGATCCAGGGGCAGCCACAGCTTCTCTGGGCACCCTGTGCCATTTCCAGTATATTAAACACAATCACTTAGAGTTCTCGAAGTAGAGGTTTTGAATGAGAGAAGAGGGGAGAGCACAGTGGGACAGAGGCACCTGTTAGCACCTGCTTGTGAGCTTCCCTGTTGGATAAAAATCTCGTAGAAAATCTGATAAAAATGTCAGCTTTTGTGGGTACTCACTTCTTGCTCTGAGTCCAGCATCCAGGTTGGGGTGTTCTGGTCTTCAACCAAGGGTCTTTATTCTCTGGGGCAGAAAGGAAACAGTCAGGAAACCATCAACCTTAATAAAAAGGGATGTGCAGAGTCCCACGAGTGCACATTCACAGTCAAAAATCGATATTTTGCCTGTCCCATGCTAAAACAGGACAGGAGTTATCTAGAGAGGCAGCATGGCCCATGACACTGGAGCAGGACAGGACCTGCTTTAGCAATATTTTGTGTCGTGTTGGTACAGCCTGTTCTGAGTCGCTCAGTGCTGGGACACTCCCGCTGTCACCCAGAGGTCTCTTCCCAGGCTTGGCCTCTTTAGGCATAGAAACTTCATGCTCAACACGTTTGTTTTCTCATTTATTTCTCATCGTGCCCATTTGTTGGGAACACAGTGAAGACATTTCTGTCTGTTGTGGCTTTTAGGCTGTGCAGTTCCAGTTCTTTCACTCCTCCCTCACAGATCACGGTTCTAATTTTGCAGTTCTCGTAGTCCGAGTTCTCTTTTTGCTTTTCTCCTGTATGGTTATTGAGGACTCAAAGAGGAAATTTCAAGCTTTAATTGCTCTGAGAAACTGCATTAGAAACATCTGAATATTCCACACACCCCAGCCTTTGGAGGGTGATGAGATCTAACTGTCCATTGGTCCTTTTGGGTTTTTTTAGGGTAACCTGGTCATCGAAAATAAACCAACCCCCAGTTACACTCCCAACGTGGTGGTTGGGCAAACTCCTCCAGGAACAAACCACATCAACAAAGCTCCAGGACAGATCAACCTGGCGCAGCTGCGGCTGCAGCACATGCAGCAGCAAGTGTACGCCCAGAAACACCAGCAGCTGCAGCAGATGAGGATGGCCCAGCCATCTGCATCCGTGCCCAGGCAGAGCAGCCCCCAAGTCATGCAGCAGCAGGTGAGTCCCCTCTGTGTTCCTGCTTCACCTTCTGCCATAACACCGAGATTTAAAATTGCCCTATCCAATCTAAACTTACAAAGCAATTTATAAACGAAAATCTTTTGAGATTTGAGATGCTTTAAAATGTGACAGCTGTTGGCTTTTGCTTGATGTTGTGTTACTGCTACTGTGGAAAGAGATGGGCTTCTTTTCTCCATGTTGAAAGCAAAAATTTTAAAAAACACAAACCCTTGCAGCCTCCCAGGTTGATCAGCATGCAGACCATGCAGAGGGGTAACATGAACTGTGGGGCTTTCCAAGCACATCAGATGAGAATGGCTCAGAATGCTGCTCGTATTCCAGGAATCCCACGCCACAATGGACCTCAGTACTCCATGATGCAACCTCACCTTCAAAGACAAGTATACCCCGTGTACACGCTTCATTTGTGCCATTGTGCCAGGCTTTCATTCCAGTAGATGGTCCCTCCAGCTGTAAATGTGTTGATGTGTCCCCCTGTAGCTCACAGCGACACACATTTCTCTGCTTCTGTTCCGTGTTGCGTTACTGTGCTGTTTGACGGTTTTGCTGAGCGTCAGGAAATTCAAACCTTTGGGGTGAAAATGAAATTTAATGTTTGCATTGCGGTTTAGTTCTGGGAAGCAAAACGTTTCCTTTTGCACTTTTCAGTGGCATTCAGCTGAAAAGAATATTCAGAGGTTTATTAGAGAATAGTGAAGTTCAAAGTGATGTAGTTGAGGGGTTTTGATTAAATCAACTTCTGAAGTGTTTTTAAATTCACACCTGAAGCATTGATGCAGAGCTCTGCATGCCATTAAGAATAAAAATCCTTGACAATGAATGTTAACGTGACTCAAATACCAAAAGTGACTTTATATTACTTGAAACAGTTACTTCTATCTTAAAAAAAAAAAAAAAATTAGACAGACATGTAAACTCTAAAGCTATCTTTGGAGGAAGTAACTGCTTTAAGAAAACACAACTGTAGGAAAACGTGGTGGAGGAAGTGCTGTGTGTTTAATATCTAGCCACATAAAGTGATTTTTGCTTTCCAAGTGAAGCAGGGTGGCAGCAGCTCAGTGCTGGCGGGAGCTGTGCTAGCCGTGAGCGTTGCCCTGGTTGGGTTGAGGTTTGCAGGGTTTGCTGTGGCTCCTGCCCGGTGACCCAGCCCCGTGTCTCGTGTCTCCCCAGCACTCCAACCCCGGCCACGCGGGGCCCTTCCCGGTGGTGTCCGTGCACAACACCACCATCAACCCCACCAGCCCCACCACGGCCACCATGGCCAGCGCCAACCGCGGCCCCACCAGCCCGTCCGTGTCGGCCATCGAGCTCATCCCGTCCGTCACCAACCCGGAGAACCTGCCCTCGCTGCCGGACATCCCCCCCATCCAGGTCAGTGCGGCCCCTCCTCTGCTCCCCTGCCTCTCTTGTCCTGTATTTAGCTACCAGAGTTTCTCTGTGGAATGCTGTAATTATCATTTAAAGTTGGAAAATTAAAATCTTCCTTTCTAGGCATGCAACTGTTTTCTCCATGTAGGGCTGACCTGCTCCACCGGCTCTGTTGTCCCATATTTAGGTACCAGAGCTGCTCTCTGGAATGCTGTAATTATCATTTAAAGTTGTAAAATTAAAATCCTCAGCCCTTGTCTTAGGCGTGGAACTGTGTTCTCCATATAGGGCTGCCCTGCTCCACCTGATAACCTTTAATTAATCAATATTTAATGTGTGCTGTGGTAAAATTGAGACTTTGATTAATCCCAAGTGCTGTGTTCACTTCCTTTCTTCCACAGGACCATCCTATGGGAAGATATCAGTAGAATACTTAATAGTGATGTATTTTGAGTGCCCTGGATGGGGATTTATTCAGGGTTAAAGTTGCCTGGAGCTTCTCTTTGATGCTCTTAGAAGGAACAGAAAGAACAGAGGGGTCCCACAGAGAGGGAACACAAACTGAGGTCGATTTTGAAGTCGAGCTCATTTGGAGAGGTGCAAAGGACAGTGTAATGTACACGTGGAGGCAAAAAAAATAAAAGCAAAGCGTTTTGTGCAGGAGTGTTTGGGAGGAGGATGATGATGGCTCTATCCCAAGGACAGGGCCTTTGCGCTGAAATGCCCGTGTAAAACACAGCGGGTTTGGTCACAATACAGGAAACAAAAGTAAATTTCATCCAGGATGGTTTGCTGGAATACCAACTGCAGCTTTGCAGCTCTTAAATGTTCAGAGCTGGGATGTTCAGTGTCCTCAGGAGGCTGCAGCTCAGCTGCTGACGGGAGGATGGTGGGGCAGGAGGGATCCATCCCATCTCGGTGTGAGCAGCCTGCGGTGCTGAGGCTTCGGGACAAACACCCGTGAGTGGCTGTGGCTGATGCAGCCGAGTGTGTGAGGCTCATCAGACACCAGGTCAGAAACTGTGGGATAATCCAAAGCATCAGCCTGCAACTTCCACGTGCACTGAAAATGCAGAATTTCTGCCAAAATACTCTTTTTTTTATACCTGTTCCTGTAAAGCTGTTATGGATTTCAGTTGGAATTAGCGGGTAGGAGGTGTTAGTCCTTCAGGCTGCTGGCACAGTCATTAAAACCCTCTTGGGATGCAGGTGTTTCAAACACATTATTGCAGTTGTCGTGCAGTTCCTGCTTTTAGCAGCTACAGCAGCAGGGTCCCTGTTTCCTTGGGTTTAACAGGTGCTGAAATCTGTGTGAAAAGTGAGTGGGAGATTTCCCATCACGTTAAGGAAAGACAAGATTATGGTTTCCCTTAATATCTTAATTATGGAATAAATTCTGCAGCCTCACTAATCTGGTGGTTCTTGACTAACACCCTGTGTGTGACCAGCACCCTGAGCAGCTGGGACCAGGGAGTTTGTATTGAGCTTGAGTAAGTGCAGCCCAGGACCAGGCTGGAAAAACTCAGATTTAGGAGCTTTTCAAAAAAGTTACTTAAATTTTCTGACTTTAAAGTGTGATCTCTGCATGAAACGGGTAAAAAAAACCTTTGCTGATGTCCTGAATCCTTGAAGGGACAGTGAACAATTCCAGTAAAGATACTGGTCACAGCTTAAAGGTGTGGAACTGGGATGAAAGTTGAATTAGGCCTCTCTGATTGAGATTTTTGTTTTTCCTTCTCAGCTGGAAGATGCTGGTTCCAGTAGTTTAGATAATCTGCTAAGCAGGTACATCACAGGCAGCCACCTCCCCCCACAGCCCACGAGCACCATGAACCCCTCGCCAGGACCTTCAGCTCTGTCTCCAGGGTCGTCAGGTAAATCTGGTGGGTTTTTCTAGAGATTCCAGGAAGTGATGGGTATTTCTGGTATTTCTGGTGAAAATAATTGCCTTTCATTCCTTGCCAGAAGGGAAGTGATGTTTTATTTAAAACTCATTTTGCTCAGAAATAGTTTCTTCTTGGAAATTTCAATTTTACTCTCCTTCAGAAATGTATTTATAATAACAAACTGCCAACACATGAATTCAGTGTTCCAGATCCGTGAAGAGACAATATCAGGATCGTTCTGAGTGTAATTAATTAATGGTAGAGCTTTTCTTATGCATGTGAACAGATTAAGTCACCAGTATCTAATATTGAGTTATTTAAACATTGAAAATACCTATTTTTGTGAGTAAGAAGATGATTTCAGTCAATAGGAAGAAATCCTTCCCTGTGAGGGTGCTGAGCCCTGGCACAGGGTGCCCAGAGCAGCTGTGGCTGCCCCTGGATCCCTGGCAGTGCCCAAGGCCAGGCTGGACGGGGCTGGGAGCAGCCTGGGACAGTGGGAGGTGTCCCTGCCACGGCGGGGGTGGCACTGGATGGGATTTAAGGTCCCTTCCACCCAAACCTTTCTGGAATTTCCTGTGTTTCTCTTGGTTTTCTCTACAAGACTTGTAAGATCCTGAATGAATGGTGCAGCAGTGGGGCTTCCTGGGTTTCTCAGAACCTGCAGAGGCTGCTTGTTTGACTTTTTTAGTGACTCTAAGTGCACAAAATTTGAGGATGCGATGGGCTGAAGGCTTCAGCACTGTCTGGATGAGGTGCAATAATTACTGGGGCTCCAAGCACTGTGTGTTGTCTTTTTTTTTATTTACCGTGATGTGCTGGACTTTGCTGTGATCAAAGACTGAGAGAACAGCTGCCTTAGGTGACTTGCTAAATTAGGATATTCCAGCAGCACCTCTGGGGTTACTCAGCACTGCTCAGTGAATTTAAACTTGCACCAAATCAACTTCTGTGCTGTTTCTTTGCAGGTTTGTCCAACTCCCACACTCCCGTGAGGCCGCCCAGCACCTCCAGCACAGGGAGCAGAGGCAGGTGAGTGTCACCGTAACACTGTCAGGCCAAAAAAACCCAGAAATAAAGAATTCAAAATCAGAATTGGCAATTCGCAAATTGTGCTTTGACATAACTGTGACCCGGTGTGGAAGAATGCTTCCATGAAGATTTATATTTTAAATTTTTTCCCCTTCACTATGATTCTCATCTGTCCGGCAAACTGGAGCTGTTGTAAATGTCTTATCTTTCATTTGGGGAACATTTACCTGAATTTCTTGGCCCTGGTGATTTATCCTCTGATTCCTGTGCTGATGTCTTTGCAGCTGTGGCTCCTCGGGCAGGACTGCTGACAAAACTGGCATGAACTTCAAGGCCGACCAAGTGAAAGTAAAGCAGGAGCCCGGCACAGAGGAAGAGATCTGCAGTTTCTCAGGAACAGTAAAGCAGGAAAAAACAGAGGATGGCAGAAGGAGTGCTTGCATGGTAAAGTTAGTTTATGCCCGGTGTGGTGTGCTTTTCCTGGCAGCATGTTTGACAATTCAGAAAGGGAAAAAAAAAGCAATTTTACTCTAAAGCTTCATTCTCAGAGGTATTTTGTCCCTGGCGGTGCTCTTCCAGGCACAGGGTGCTCTGTAATGTAAATTTTACCGTTAACTATTAAAATGAAGTGTAACGAAGTGTAATTGCTGCTTTTAATCCCTAATTAATATAAGCTGTGAGTTACCCATTGATAGTGGACATTCCCACATAGGCAATTGCATTCAGAAATCCTCCAGCCAGTCAAAAGTTCTTAGACCAAAGCATAAATCAAATGATTAGCAAATGAATAAAATGAATATTTGTCAGTGTTTCCCAGCCATGCTTGATTGAACAGGGTTGTGTACAGTGTGGTGGAGTGGAGGATTTTTCCTAATGACAGTGAAGTTGTCATTAACAGCTTTTAATGACCTGTCAGCGTGTTTGGCTTGTTATATTATTTATCCTGTTATACATCAGAGGAAATGAATGTGTTTTTGAAAGGAAGGACGTTGAAAAAGTAGCTTTTAATACTGTGTGCAACTCAGAACTTTCTAATGATTTCCCATGGGTTTGTGATATGAGTGGTGGAAGGTTTTGAATTCAGACACAGGCAGAAAGATGGAAAATCAGCTCTGATTTCCCGTGTGCTCCTTTCCTTTCAGCTCAGCAGCCCTGAGAGCAGCCTGACACCGCCCCTGTCCACCAACCTGCACCTGGAGAGCGAACTGGAAGCCTTGGGGAGCCTGGAGAACCACGTGAAGACAGAGCCGGCGGATCTGAGCGAGAGCTGCAAGCAGCCGGGCCACGGGCTGGTGAACGGGAAGTCGCCGGTGCGGAGCCTCATGCACCGCTCGGCCCGCGCCGGGGGAGAGGGCACCAACAAGGACGACGACCCCAACGAGGACTGGTGTGCGGTGTGCCAGAACGGGGGGGACCTGCTGTGCTGCGAGAAGTGCCCCAAGGTGTTCCACCTCACCTGCCACGTCCCCACGCTGCTCAGCTTCCCCAGGTACCGGCGGCGCCGCGGGCTCGGATGGTGCGCAGAGCCCAAACTGCTTTTCCTGCAAAATCAGCTTCTTCTGGGTGGTTCCTTGTAGCACAAAAATCTGGAATTTCCAAGGCCTTGCCTAAATTATCTGTTTGTAGCTGTTCAGTTTCTATCTGATAACAGAATATTTATCTGTTTCTCTATTTTTGTGAAGTCTCACAGTGCGATTCTCTTGTGTAAAGTTGATTTTAAGGCAAGCTGAGGAAGGTGTTAGAAAGTATTAAAGCATCACATGAGGGCAGGAAAAGCGGCCTTGGCTGGCAGAATTGCTGTGAGAATTAAGGGTTATTCCTTAAATTTGGGTATCCAAGTCTTCGCTGCGTAGAATGTGAATCTGTAAGAGTGAGCAAAATCTCTTTGTAGTCATGGCTGATGAGAATTTCTCCCTGGATGTCTGGACTAATTGTGTTTTTCTCTTTAGTGGAGAGTGGATATGTACCTTCTGCAGAGACCTGAGCAAACCTGAAGTGGAATATGATTGTGACAATTCCCAGCACAGCAAGAAGGGGAAGACAGCACAAGGCCTGAGTCCTGTGGACCAAAGGGTGGGTTTGAACCCTGCAGGAGCCCTTCCCAGGGAGAGCTTCTCTCTCCCATCACCCAGCCCCTGCTGTCTGGGGATGGTTTTGCTTTGGCTGAAGCAAATTAAATGTAGTTACGGCTTCACAAAACAACCCAGAAGGATTAATGAGATTTTTTCCCTGCTGTGGCCACATCTCCAGGTGTTGGTGAGCATGGGAGTGCCCCGGTGTGTTGGGACTGTAATCCCTTAGCAACTAAAAATGAGTGTTAACACATTTTCTGTATTTAAATGCGTCATTTAACATGTTCTTAATGAAAAGCCCTTTGCATTTAGCATTGGTGCCACCTTCATAAAATAATTCTGTGGGTCTGGTGTGTTTGGTGCATTCTGGAGGGGTGCTGGGAGTATCCAGGTGCAGTTTTGGGGAATTGAAATGACCTTGACAATCAGAATTATTTTTTGCTTTATCCATCAGCCTCTGTGTAGCGTTAAGAGTATTATCAAACCAAATTCCTCTAAAGGAATTACAAGCAAAGCAAAGAAAAATATTTCAACAGGCAATTTCTAGAAACCCTCTGGCTTTGCTTTCAGATTGTTCACTTTTGCCTTGTGGGGAAGGAGAACAGTCTGTGGCTCAGTCCTTTCCTGTTACCCCTGGGCGTGATTGGACTAAAGCAGTGAAAGTGGCTGTATTTGGTATTTTATTTTTAATTTGCAGTGTATTAGCATGTCCCTCCATGCTTGACTTCAGCCCTGGGGCTTTGGTTAGGAGGAGGAAAGCAGAGAGGAAATTTGTGAACAATAAATGGGGCTCTGCCTCTCAGCTCTGCCCTCCTCAGAACTTCACCTTTTTTAATCAAGTTGTGGGGGTTGCATTTGAATTTTCAAGTACTGTTAAGGTACCAGCCTGTTTAAAGTAGGGGGGTATGAATTTCTGCGCTAGGGATGAATTAAGAATATTAATCTGAGCCTGTTTATTTCTTTGGAAGAAATGTGAACGTCTCCTGCTTTACCTGTACTGCCACGAGCTGAGCATTGAGTTCCAGGAGCCGGTCCCAGCCTCGGTGAGTCCCTGAGGAACAGTTTGGGGTTTATATTTGGTGAAGCCTGGTGTTTAATTTGGGAAAGAGCTGGCTGCTTTCACTAGAAGCACGTCTCCCCTGATCAGTCTAAAGGTTCTGGCAGTCATCCAGCACCTCCTGGGTCGGAGAGGGAGAGCAGCTGATTCTGGAGCTTCTCCAGGCAGATGCTTCACTCCCAGCCTCAAAAACAGATATTTAAAAATACTCCCAATTAGCAGTTATTGAATTGGAACAAGATGTCTCAGGATACCCATGAAACTCAAAATGCTTTAGGAGGGCTCTTTTTTTTCTCTTTTTGGACAAACTTTTGAATGAGAGGGGGGGAAGAAACTGCTTTGCCTCTTCTGTTTTCAGCTGTAATGCAAAGCTTTGCTGTGCTGTGATAGACACTGAAGGTTGGGAAGAATCCCAGAGTGGGAATTTGGGTTGGAAAAGACCTTAAAGCCCATCCAGAGCCACCCCTGCCATGGCAGGGACACCTCCCACTGTCCCAGGCTGCTCCAAGCCCCGTCCAGCCTGGCCTTGGGCACTGCCAGGGATCCAGGGGCAGCCACAGCTGCTCTGGGCACCCTGTGCCAGGGCTCAGCGCCCTCCCAGGGAAGGATTTATCCCCAATATCCCCTCTAAATCTCCCCTCCTTCAATTTCAAACCAATCCCCCTTGTCCTGGCACTCCATACCCTTTTAAAGAGCTTTTTAAACAGTTTGAGGACAGGAAATTGTTCTGAGGAGAGGAAACGGTTCAGCTTTGCCGAACGTGCCTGAAGGGTGTGATGAGATCCAGGGATTGATAGAGCAGAAATTCGGCTGTGACCTCTGCAGCCGCTCAGTGATAAACCACTGCTGGGTTTTTTTACAGATACCAAACTACTATAAAATCATCAAGAAACCAATGGATTTATCCACGGTGAAGAAGAAACTGCAGAAGAAGCATTCCCAACACTACCAGAGCCCCGAGGACTTCGTGGCCGACGTGCGGCTGATCTTCAAGAACTGTGAAAGGTTTAATGAAGTATGTTAACTTCCAATCCGAGCACCCTGCTCGCCGGGGCTGGAGATTGATTGATTGATTGATTGATTGATTTCAGCCTGGCTGTGCAGCTTCCCCAGTGCAGGGCTCTGCTTCCAGCTGGAACTTCTGCCTCTGGAGCAGATGCTGCATCAGACACTTGAAAGCCAGACAGAAGTCAAGGCAATTGCAGAATTCCTGCTCGTTTTTAGCTAAATTAGGAGCTTCTAAAATGCATTCAGGGGTGTCTGGGAGCGAGGGGCAGGGTGACCTGGTTGCTGTGCACGGAATTGATGGTACAAGTGCTGAGGAAATGCCATAAAAACAACCAAAGAGCCCTTAAAAGTGCCTCAAGCTGCCCAGGTTATTGTTGTACCCTCATGGAACACAGCAAAATCCACTGGGAAACTTCCTCTACTGAGGAGAAAATGCCTTTGTGGAGATGTTCTGGTTTTAGTGCCTCGCACAGGCTGAACCCAGCAAAGCTCTGTGGCCATTATGGCTTTTATTGAACTTCCTGCTTTAACTCCTGGGTAGCTGGGGTCTCACAAAAATCAGTTTTCAGTGGATAACTTGGGCATGGGGTCATGTTTTTGACTAACTTTGCAACGATCCCATCTGATAATGAAATATCCCTGACATGTGAAATGTGACTTGGGGAGATAAATGACCCGAGTGTTACTGCTTGTGGAGCAATGGAAAAAATAATGTGAATATCAAAAAAAAAAAGGTGATACTGTTCTGAAACAGAGCAGGAGCTGAGAGGGTTCCTGATCTTTGAGATGCTTTAAAGCAAGGAGGACAAAAAGCACCACAGGGAGTGGCTTTCCCCTGACCTTAGAAATGCTCAAAGCAGCCGATATTCCTTATTTCTCTGTGAAACGGAACCTGAACCTGCAGAGTTTGGGCTGCAGTTCTGGCCCTGTGCAGGAGGAGGCTGAGGGAATGCACCTCAAACCTCCCTGGGAAGATTCAGGGTCAGGGATGGGGTGCTGGAACTGCTCACAGGCGTTTGGGACTTTGTGTCTGCGCTGGGGGGTTCGTGAGCATGGGGAAGGAGCTGTAATCGTGTGAACTTGTCAATCGAGGGAATGAACGAAGCATCCACTGTAGAGGGAAACATGCTGCAGCTCGTGGAGACCAGAGTAAAACGAGGGAGGAAGGACTGAGGGATGTGGTGATTTTTTTCTTACTTTTTTTAAGAAAAAAAAGAAAAAAAACAAAATGTGCTTCAGCTTGCCTGGCTCATGGCAAAAGTTGAGTCACTCTGACCTCTCCCAGCAGCATCATGTCGAGTGCCTCTAAGCCAAGTGCTTTCCAAAAGCAGCAATCCAAGTGGGGTAACCCCCAGGAAAGCTCCTGGAGCCCTTCCCTCCGAAGGAGACTTCCCACAATCGTGTCCAGGCAACTCAAATTTACCATGAAAAAAAGCAGTCAGGAGTGGAAAATGGCTGGGAGCCACTTGTGCTGAAGTTGTGTGTTCTGTTGAAGGTTTATTTGCCACCTAAGAGTGTTTTTAAGCTGCTGCCTGCGTTTGGGAACTAAAGCTGACAAACCATAACAAAGCGTGGCCTTGTTATGGCTGACTTTAGTCATCCAATCCTGTGCGATCTCGTAACTTTAGGAAGGGTTATAATTTCATTTTTTTTGACTCTGGTATCCTTTTTAGATGATGAAAGTTGTTCAAGTTTATGCAGAAACACAAGAGATTAATTTGAAGGTAAGCGTTTCAGACCATGCACACTTGGTGAAGGGATGTGCATTTCCAGCAGGTGAATATTCCTGTCTTCTTTCATCCACAGGCTGATTCAGAAGTAGCGCAGGCAGGGAAGGCAGTTGCTTTGTACTTTGAAGATAAACTTACAGAGATCTACTCAGACAGGACCTTCCAGCCTTTGCCTGAATTTGAGCAGGAAGAGGATGATGGTGAAATAACTGAGGACTCCGATGAAGATTTTATACAACCACGTAGAAAACGCCTAAAATCAGATGAGAGACCAGTGCATATAAAGTAATCTAATGATATGGACCTAAAATTTATTGTAAAAACTGTTATTTAAGTGTTCCTGGAATATTATCATGCCTGCAGTGGCCATCTTGAAGAAGCTGATAGCTTTCTAAACAGTATTAGATAACAAAAACCACTTGTACAGAAAAACATTCGCATCAAAAGGGGAAAAAAAAACTGTATTGTAAATTTGGGGTGGTTTGTATTTTTTTTTTTTTTCCTTGATTACTTGCTCTATTCTTTCTTTTCCTGATGGAGGGGACACGCTCACCCTGGTCTCCCAGCCGGAGGTGGGGGAGTGTTGGAGAGAAGCAGATTTGGTAGGAGGTGTTCCATGTACGGGTGAGACCGGGCAGCGACGGCTCTGGAGCGGTGCAGTGACCGCCCCTGGCGTTGCACTGCGGTGTAACCTGGGAGCAGAGCTCCCCAAATCCCCTCTGGGCCCGCTCCAGTGCGTGCTGCTCGCTGCTTTGATCACCTCACTGAACAGGGCTGTGAAGAACTGAGCCTCTGTGTCGGCCCAGCCGTTGTTTTGCTTTCTTTACTCCGTTTTACGTGTAGCAAAAGGAGAAAGAAAGAGCAGTCATTAAACTGGTCTGAAGTGGCGAGTGCAGGAGCGGGAGGTTGTGGCAGAGGAGAGGCCGAGCTGGTGGCTCCGGTCCCTTTCAGTAGGACGAGGTGGATTTGTTAATCCTGTACCCAGAACGTTTTAATGGCATCCGTGGCAGAAGTCTCAGCGTTGTCCTCTGTCCCCGACCCCCTGACGAGGCAGAATGTTCTCTCCAGGATCCATTCTCTAGTTTTCTGTACTCAAAACATAGACTGAAGAGGTAATAACTGGTTGGGGTGTTTTTTCCAGTCTTCCTAAATATCAGTTTCTAATAGACCACTCGGCAAACAATAACCTATTAACTACCAAATGTGTAAAATTTCCTGTATTCACTTTGTCTTATTTGTAAATAGTGAATTGAGATTTCTCGCAGGTCAGCAACATTTGCTGAACTGTTTTTAAGCTAATATGTATTCTTATTGATTGTTCCTATCAAGAGAAGATTTGTAATATATGCTATTTCTAACATTGCATTCATTTCGAGGTTCTGTCTTATTTTTCTTAGAGTACTTCTCAGAACTTTCTTCAGAAGCAGCTTGTGAGGGAAATGTCCAGAAGGGTTGGAATCAGTCTGAGTTTGGGTTGCCTGTCCATCCACTGAACAAAGCACTTGCACAGGGTTTGGCCTTGAGTGGTTTCTGGTCAAATAGAGCGAACAGAACAATTCCCCGATTCCCTCGCTCGCCCCCGGGCACCTCTGCAGTGCCTGCCCTGCCTCCAGCCCGCCATTCCTGCCTAGAAATCCCGGAATCCCGAGGAGTGGCAGCTTGAGGAGTTGTTTTCTGTACCGACACGAGTCAGTACCAGAAATAATAAATATAATCGCTGGCCTCCCTATTGGTCTTGGTAAAGGGATTGAAGAATTCGTGGAAGCAGTGAGCTCGAGTTGACAGACTCTCAATTTGCCATAATTTGTGTGGATCCAGCAGTTCTGGGGAGATCCCTGGGGGTTTGGTGTTCCCAGCATGGCAGTTCCTGTGACACTGAACACGCTTTACCGTGCTGGTAAAGAGAAATTCTTGAGCACAATATCCAGTGGGGAAACGCTCTCAGCAGTTTTTATGCAAATCACTGCGGATTTGGTTTCTTTCCTGAGAACCAGGTCCAGGTACTTTGGGATTCTCCCTCTCTTGCAATAAACGAGGGGACTGAAGATGTTTGTAACTTCCAGCCCACCTCTTTACTCCAATGTTACACTTCAAACTCAAACTGGTTGGGGCTTTTTTCATTTCTCAGATGTGAACAGTGCCGTTTTGAGTTTATTTTTTATCAGTTTGTATGTGAAAGGAAAAGGAATTCCAGTTCAACATACCAAACTGACAGAGAGCAGCAGCTTTGCCCTGGAAAGGCTGACGTGTGAATAGGCCACTGGTAGTGACAAGGGATCGTTTCATGGCTCTGTGTATTGCCTATTTATGCATTTCTAGTTTCTCAGCTTCGTTTTGCAAAAGGAATATTATTAAAATCATCATGAAAATAAGATTCTGTGAACTCTCTTCACTCGGGGCTCCTGATTTTATGGCGCTTTTAGGACCTTCAGGCCTCACCTTCGGAGCTGTTCCCTGGGCAGCAGCCAGGGATTGGATCCTGCAGAGAGCCTGGGGCTGAGCCAGGGCATGGGATGGGTCTGGGGGGATCCCATGGAGCTCAGGGGGATCCCACAGAGCTCAGGGGGATCCCGCAGAGCTCAGGGGGACCTCACAGAGCTCAGGGGATCTCACAGAGCTCAGGGGGACCTCACAGAGCTCAGGAGATCTCACAGAGCTCAGGGGGATCCCACAGAGCTCAGGGGATCCCACAGAATTCAGGGGGATCCCGCAGAGCTCAGGGGGATCCCACGGAGCTCAGGGGGACCTCACAGAGCTCAGGGGGATCTCACAGAGCTCAGGGGGATCCCGCAGAGCTCAGGGGACCTCACAGAGCTCAGGGGATCTCACAGAGCTCAGGGGATCCCACAGAATTCGGGGCATCCCACAGAATTCGGGGCATCCCACGGAGCTCGGGGGATCCCACAGAGCTCAGGGGGAAGGACTCACCCCAGACCCTCGAGGGAGGCTGGAGCTCCCCGGCTGCTGCAGGAACAGGACCCTCTGCTCCCCACCCAGAACAATTCCCAGTGTCCCGGGACAGCCTCTCCTTTGAGGGGGCCTCTCCAACCCTTCCCTCCAGGGGGAAAACTTGTCCAGCTCGTGCTCTGCACCCCAGGAGTGGAGCTGAGCTGAGCCCGAGCTCTGCCCTTGCCCAGACCCCTCGGAACCCCCAGAGCTGCTCCTCCCATGCAGCCCCAGTGCTCAGTAGGATTATCTGGAGTTTTGAATGTGTGCAAGAAATCTCAAGCGTTTCTTTTGTGCGAGGAAACAAAACATTCTCATTTTCCTCTCCTTCCCCTTCGTTTTTGAACTCCCAAAGCAGCAATTTCATGATTGTTTGGAAAGCAGCAAAGTTCTGTTGGAAATTGTCTGAAAGGGTAGATAAGCTCTGCTAATCCATCCCCTGATCCCGTAGCTGGATGTTCACCGCAGAACTGGGAAGGGTTTGCTCATGGAAACAATTTTTGGTGCCTCGCTGTTTGTAACTCATTCAGGAGCAAATTACTGGGGTTGTATTAATTAAATAATTCTGTGAGCAGCTCTGTGGCAGCTGTGAGTGTGCAGCAAGTGAGTGGTTCTACCTGGGGATCAGAGCTTAGAGCAGGAAATCCTGGCAAAGTGGGATCCCACGGGCTGGCAGGAGGAGCCTGGCACTTGGTGCCACTCTGCCCTCATTTAAATACTCCCAAAAATTCCTGTCTCCGCTTTAGCTGAGAGTTTTTGTTGCCCCTGAAGTTTTCAGTTGCTAAAATTTGAAGTTTCCAAAGAAGGAAAAGTTAATTTGCTTTGGAAATGAGAGCACAGAGTGCCTGGTGTGAGCTGCTCCGTGACCTCAACCCGGGAATTCCTGGGGATTATTGGGAATTCAGCAGCTCCTGAGCTGCTCCGTGACCTCAGCCCGGGAATTCCTGGGGATTATTGGGAATTCAGCAGCTCCTGAGCTGCTCCATGACCTCAACCCGGGAATTCCTGGGGATTACTGGGAATTCAGCGCTCCTGAGCTGCTCCATGACCTCAGCCCGGGAATTCCTGGGGATTATTGGGAATTCAGCAGCTCCTGAGCTGCTCCATGACCTCAACCCGGGAATTCCTGGGGATTATTGGGAATTCAGCAGCTCAGCGGCCTCAGGGCTTGGATTTGGCTGTGCCCTGGAATTCAGTGGCCTGGAGCACAACAGGGCAGGGTTATTCCCCAAACCAAGGGGATTCCCTGGCTGCTGCGAGCAGAAATGCTCCGTTCAGAGGTTGTCACTGTGGGATGGCACCGCTGTGACTCTTCCCGGTCACACACTTCGTGCTCCACCAAACATTTCCTCAAGCCACTGGACAAGAAGTCCTTAAAATGGGCCCAAATTTCTGTTTTGTCACCCGCTTTTGGCTGAGCTGGAAAAGTTTGAGTCCTTGCAACAGCGTTGTGAAGCCGTGTGTGTGGTGTGCTGGGAATTGGCTTTTCCCAGTCGGCTTTTCCTTGTTTTTCTCACTCTGTTCCTCGGAAAAAGCAATAAAACTGCTTTGTCAGCTGCCTGGCAGCACGACAGGAACCCTTTCCTTTGGATAATGCTTTTATAGGGAAGTTTGTATGCAAATCACCCAGCCTGGCTTTTAAAAACAAGGTGTGCAGCCGCTCCTGGCAATAGAGAGTGTGGCATTTTATTTTGAAAAACTGGGGCGAGTCCCATATTTTTTTAAGAAGTAGGTGTTTGAGCAAATAACGGAGGTACCTTTTTTAAAAAATAAAAATGTGAATGCCGCAGTTGATGTGGATGGCACATAGGGATTGTGTCCGTGGGTCTGGTGATTGATTTTTGTCTCCTCTTCCATCTGCTTCCACCTGGCTGTGGGGATCCTGCTTCCGATGCTTTCTGATGGATCAGGATTGAATCAGCTTCCCAAAACTGCAGTTAATCTGGGAATCTTTGTTGTGAGTGGACTGTAAAATGGGGAAATGCAGTTTGGGCCTTTTCTGCTGGGTGAAATCACAGCTCGGGGCTGCTGCCTGCAGGATTGATGGGATTTCTACAAAGAGAGGCACTGAAATATTTTCCAAGCTGGACTTTGGCAGGGTTCAGTGTGGGGTGAGCTCCCCTGGCACGCCCGTGCTCACCTGCACGGGGGATTTTTAGGCTCAGAACACCAGGACACGTGTAAATACTCCTATACAGATTTGTGCAGTGCAAAGCTTGTTTTACATGTAAACCTTTTCCTGGAAGGGTTAAATCATGGCGTTCTTTGATTCTGCAATTATTTCCTGCTTCCAGGACTGGAACTGGCTCATTTTGCACATAATAAACTTGGCTCATCTTTTAATAGGATTCTTCAAAAAAAAAAAACCCCAAGTGCTGTTTCTGTGATATTGTATTATCTGAATCATCCTATTTAACTTTTTTTTTTAAAAGAAGTTATTGTTTCTAATTGTTCTGTTCCTGTGGTTTTTTGCTGGTGTGTAATTAAAAACCAGAAATTTTTCTTTCCCTGGTTATTTAATACTTTAGCTGCCTGTAAATATTTCTTGTTAAGTGCTCTGGAATGTGCTGTAGCAGTTGTATTAGCTCCGTTTAAAGCATTGTTTGGAACCCATTTTGGTTGGTTATTTCTATTAAATTAGAAAAATCATTCTTTCAATTCGAGTTTCTTTCTTGCCCATCATCGGATGCGGATCCACACCTGGCAGAGGACTTCCCTGACAACACCCCCAGTGTGGAAATGGGGTGAAATTTGGGCTGCAGGAAACGATTTCTCACGTTTAGCTCCACCCGGGCACCCAACACGAGGGTTTGGAGGTCTCTGTGCCTCTGCAGGCAGTGAAAAGCTGCACTCCTGGAGTTCTGCTGGGTTCCCTCACCCCGGAGCTGCAGTTTGGGGGACGTGCCTTGAGCTGCTACCCCTGATAAATCCATTTTTGGTGGGGATGTTGCCACTGGGGCAGGGTCCTGCCTTTCCTGGTTGGAATTAAATGCAGGATTGAGCCTGGGCTGTGGCCCTGCTCAGCTGCAGCTGGAGTTGGAACTGGCCTGGCTGGTTCTGATGGGAGCCAGGAAATGTTTGCAGCTCCGGGAGTGCCCAGCTGGGCACGGAGCTGCGGGGAGGAACCGGGGTGAGTCCACACCTCAGCTGAGATCCCCATGGAATGGTTCCTCCAGGGAGGGAGAGCTCTGCTAACCGGGAATGCCTCCAGCCTGGGGGGGTCTGAACGTCCAAACCCCAGCTGAGGGCTCTGATCCAGGCAGCTCTGTCACGTCCCAGCGGTTCCCTTCGGGCTGGGGCTCAGAACAAACCCGAATTTTCCTCTCTCTGTTTGTTTGTTCTGTCGGTGCCCGTGGTGGTTCAGCGTCACAGCGGCTCCGTGATGAGAGCTGGGCTCTGGGAAAGGTTCAGTCACCTCCACGGGAGCTGCTGTTCTGTTCTTAGAGCACCTGCAGCCCCTGCTGCTCTGCTCCCTGCACGCAGAACGGGCGCTTTGCCCCTAAACCGCTGCATTTCACCCCAAACAGGGGCAGCAGAGCGCGGGCTGGCTCTGCAGTGCTGGGCACAGGTGGAGAGCCCTGCTCAGCCCCCTGGAGCTGGCAGGGGAGCAGCGAGGGGGCTCGGAGCTGTTTTGTTTCTCTTTTCCAGGCGCTGCCTCGCTGTGTCCAGAGCGCTCCCAGCTCCTCCAGCCCATCTGTTCCTGCCCTGGGTGGCTGCTGCTGGCCTTGGTGGCTGCACTGGCCCCTGGCATCTGCAGCTCCTCTCTTTGACTCCGCTCAATCCCCAGATTTCCTCCACAGGCTTGGATTATTTCCTCTTAATGCCCTGGCTTTAATTCTCCCGGCTGTAACTCTCCCGCCCTGCTCCAGTGCCACCGAGCTGTTCACCCCACCGCGCTCTGCTGCGCTTCAGCTGCCAATTTTCATTTCGCCCCAGGGTGACAAAATCCCATCCCAAAATTCTGCCAAGGATTAGAAGCGGCTGCTAAACCGTTCAACCCCTCGCTGCCATTGTAGAATTTACATCTGTCACCGAATCCCAGACTGGTTTGGGGTTGGAAGGGACTTTAAAGCTCATCCAGTTCCACCCCTGCCAGGGCAGGGACACCTCCCACTGTCCCCGGTGCTCCAGGCCCCATCCAGCCTGGCCTTGGGCACTGCCAGGGGTGTGGATATCTGTGATTTTGGGGTTCCTGCTATCTGAGGGTTGGGAGGATGAGTCTGGATCTCCTCCAGAGCACCAGCCTTCCTTCTCCTCATTAATCTCCCTCCCCATGTGGGCTCTCTGCATCACTCCAGGGCCTCACAGGGGCTGAGCTGCATTCCTGACTGTTCCCTGTCCTCTGCTCCGTGTCAGTGGAGCAGATGGAGCAGAACGAAGCACTCAAGGCTGGGTAAACTCCTCTTTGCCACATCACCTTCCCCTGCTCCCCCTGGGCTGGGTGATCTCCACCCGGGTTAATGCTCAGGAGCTGGGATAATGTTGGCTGAATCAGCGGGGTTTGAAACCAGGGATGTGAATTCCTGCTCCTTTCATTGACACATCAGAGATGAGCACAGAACGTCAGGGAGCAGCTGGGACAGGATGGGGTCACAGGGGCTGAGGGGACTCCTGGCCAAGCAGAGCAAGGCCAGGCTGGACAGGGCTTGGAGCAGCCTGGGGTGGTGGAAGGTGTCCCTGCCATGGCAGGGAGTGGAGTGGGATGAGCTTTAAGGTTCCTTCCAAACCAAACTATTCTGGGACTCTGTGATCTGCTGACTGATCCTTTCTGCACCCCCAGCGGTGCCCAGGGCAGAACTCTCCGCTGTTCGTGCAGCTCAGCCCCTGCCCTCCCTCAGGGCACACCCGGAGACCTCTGGGGCTGGGCAGGGCGCAGCCACCCCGACCAAACCTGGCAGCAACTGCCCTGCTGGGAGTGTCTTTACTCTTCTGTCTTTTATGTCAGAGACAAAAAGAAAAGCCTGTGTGGTGGAAGAATTGCTCAGAAGTGTTCGGAAATCACAACTTTTGAAGATTTCCCCCACTGTGGGAATATGGGGCTGGGATGCACCTCTGGGCTGTGCTGTGGGCAATGGGATCTGTGTGGCAGCGTGTGTCCACTTCAGATCACCTTCCTGTCCACAAAGAGAGAGCTCTGAAAGCGGCTGGAACCCCCAATCGTCTGGGATTGTGTTTGGAGCCGGGTTTGGTGCAGCTCTGCAGCCACCACAGGCACAGCAACACAGGCTCTGCCCTGGATCTGAAGAGGTTTTGCAGCTGCCTGCAGAACAAGATGCAAAATCCCAAACTGAAGTCTGTTTCCTCTTGGAGTTTGTCTCTCCCGGCAATCCCAAATGTAAGTTTTTTGTCTTCTTTTTTGCACTGAACGTGTCCAGAGGAAGGAGATGTTGCAGCAGCCAGAGCTGGCAGCGGGGCCGGGGCTCGGGGTGAGTTCTGCTTCCTAAATGGAGACAAATCATCTGCCAGCTGGGTTTGATCAGCTCAGCACCACGGGGCAGGTGCGGGTGGTTCAGGGACGGGATGGGAAGCGTGGAGAGCTCTGGATCACGCCCGGTGTGCGGGCAGGGACCGCGGAGGGTAAATCATTCACCATCCAGCCAGGAACCCGCAAATGTCCCGTTCCTCCCCCGAAACCTGCGCGGCTCGCGTCACCAGATGGTGCTGTTAACACGGGCTCTGCACGCCGCCACTGAGGGAGCTTTTCTGGGGAAGAAACTCTCGGCTTTGGGTTCTGCAGGCGGGGAGGGACCTGCTGAGGGCACCTGTGGTGTGCCAGCCTCTGAACCCCCGGAGATGTCGCAGCGCTGCAGCGGCAGCCGTGGGGTGCCCGGGGAGCTTTGGCAGAGATTTCCTCGGTGTGAAAAGCTTTGCTCCGCTCCATCTGCCGCCCCTCGCAGGGGCTCCAGTGGGATGTGCACACCTGCGGCTTCAGTGTCATTCATTTCTCTCCCTGTCTCAGCCTCAGAGCGCTCTGGGTGTGAGCGGAGCTGAGCCCGGCACGGGGAAATGCGGGAATGTTTGTGCTGGGCACGGCCGGCAGCAGCACTGATCCATCCCCTCCCTGCCCCTGCTTCTCGGCTGCTGCGAGGATGCGACGGGGAACAGCCCCGCTGTCCCCTCCCCATCGCTGTCACCGCGGGGCTCGGGGCTGGGGGAGCTCCCGGCGAGCAGGAGCCCTGTGGGGTCACCAGCGCTGTCCCTGCCTGTGGCACGTGTGAATGAACCGCTCACACCGAAAAATCCCTTATGTGGGAATGGGACCGGGTAGAGCCAAAGGGCAGAACCACAGAATCACAGAATCACAGACACAGAATCATGAAACCACTGATCACAGAATCACAGAATGTCCTGAGCTGGAAGGGACTCACAGGATCATCCACTGCAACCCCTGCCCTGCACAGACCCCCTCAAAACGCACCCTGGGCATCCCTGAGCAGTGTCCAAACGCTCCTGGAGCTCTGGCAGCCTCGGGGCCGGGACCATTCCCTGGGGAGCCTGGGCAGTGCCCAGCACCCTCTGGGGGAAGAACCTTTCCCTGATCTCCAGCCTGGCCCTGCCCTGGCCCAGCTCCAGCCCTTCCCTGGGCCCTGTCCCTGTCACAGGGAGCAGAGATCAGCATCTGCCCCTCTCCCCTCCCCGAGGAAGGTGTCACTGCAGTGGGGTCTCCCCTCAGTCCCCTCCAGGCCGAGCACCACCAAGGAGCCTCTCATTTGGAATCTCCTGGACTCCTCACCTGAGCCGGGCGGGCAGTGCAGCTCAGGTGCTCTCTGCACTGCTGAGAGCTGCCCGGGCAGGAGATGCTCCTCAGCCGCTTTCTGCCTCTAAAAGTTCTGGTTTGGAGTCCTTCCCACGAGCAGAGCAGGTACCCAGGGCGCTCACTGCTGCTGCCGGGTTTGCTCTGAGGTCTGAGCTCTCCTGCAGCAGGAGCCTGAGACTGAGGCTCCTCTTGGGCTTGTGTGCTCCTGACGCTGAGCAGAGCTGAGCTCAGCCTGCCAGGGATCCCAGCCCTGCATCTTTGAGTCAAGTCAGGCCCTGCAATGGATGCCGGGTGTGCTGATCCTGCTCGGAACTCAGGACACCAAGGGTTAATAACAGCGGTGGGCTGGGCTGGACTTTCCTGTGTCCCTCTCCTGTCCTGCTGCCTGCACGGAGGATAAGGGAAGGGTAAAACCACCTGGAATGAGTGAAGGAACAGCGATGAATGCTGGAAAGAGGGACAGAGCCAGAACTGGGAATACTGAGACATTTTGCTTTTCCTCCATCACTCTCTGGAAGAGCTGTGGGGCTGTGGGTACCTGAGTGTGCTCCTGGTTTTACCACCCTCGTGCAATGCTCTCCTGCCTCTGGAAAACTGGATTAATCCGTGTGCTGGCAGCATTCAGTGCTCTGCTCTGCTGCCTGGGAGTTCTCTCGCCCAGTTCGGTGTCCAGAGCTCGGTCTGGTCTCTGTTAACCCCTCCACTGCCCAGCTCCTTTCCCAGCAGGGATCTGGTGCTCACAGTGCTGCTGCTGCAGGGGGTGACTGTGGACCAGTCAAACCAGTTCAATCTCCTGCCCAATTAAAACCAGCCCCTTTCTCCTCCAGAGACAGAGCCAGGCTCCTCCTCGCAGCTGAGCAGACCCTCACGGTGCCAGGCCATCTCATTTGCTGCTGCCTGTTGGAAACTGAATTCTGTGGAAGGTAATTCAGTTACGCTGGTGGGTCTGGAGACTCTGTCCTGCGCTGTGGTTCCAAGGATCTCTCTCCCTCTTGCCTTTCCTGGCTGCTGGGCACAGCGAGTGGCTTCACAGGAGGGTTTTCTGGGTGCAGAATCGTGGCTGAAATGTGAGTTATGTGATATTTGTAAGATGGCAGAGCTTCATCCAAACCAAGCCCTGTACCCTCAGTTATCTCATGAGTTCCCTCTTCCTTTTAACCAAACAATGTTCTTTCCTGTCTGCTCCTGAGTTCTCACAGTCACAGAATCACAGAGTGGTTTGGGTTGAAGGGACCTTAAAGTTCCTCTCCTTGCACCCCCTGGGTTCTGAGGGCAGCGCTGGGAGGATGCCTGACCCTTATCTCGGCAGATGAGCTCAGCAAACAACTTCCTGCCAATGCTGAGGGCAGAGTGTCCTTGCCTCTTGTCATTCAGAGCCCTGGGAAATAATGTTATCAGTAAGTAAAGATATCTAAACAAAAAAAACCAAAAAACCCCCACAAAAACCAAAAACCAAAACCGAAACAAAACAAAACCAAAAAACCACACACAAAAAACCCAAAAACAAAACCAAACCAAACAAAAAAACCAAAAAACCAAAAAAAACCCTCCCAGTGAACTCTTCTGGCCCTGAGATCGGATGCTGGCAGGAGCAGCCAACACCCCACAGAGAGGGTGCCCTACAGCATCCTTCCCCCACCGTCCCAGCCTTTTCTCCAGGATGAATCCCCGTGGGCTGGGAATCTCTGTGCCCGTAAATTTCCTTCTGGGAGTGCCCAAGGCCAGGCTGGACGGGGTTTGGAGCAGCCTGGGATGGTGGGAGGTGTCCCTGCCATGGCAGGAGTGGGATGGATGGGTTTAAGGTCCCTTCCAACCTAAACCATTCCAGGTTTCTGTGATTTTGGGGGTTCTCCCGGGCAAGGACACCTCGTCCCACACTGCAGGGCCCGGTGCTGCTCCTCTGGGGGATGTGGAGCTCTGGGAAAGGAGGGGCAGCAGACCCCAGGGGTTGGGAGGGCCCACGTGCAGCGCGGCTCAGGTGGATGCGGTTCCGTTTCCCCGTGAGGGCCCTTGGGGACAGTGCTGCCAGCACATCTGCCATTTCGGATTCTGTCTGTTGTCACCTGCGGAAGGAGATTATGAAGCAGAGCAGTGACTGACAAGGGCTTTCTCTTTTCTCTGGTTATTAATAGGAGCCTTGCAAACGCTGCTCCCAGGGGAGCTCCCTGCAGAGGATGCTCTGGGGGCGAGCTCGGGGTGTAAACAGCTCCTCCATGCAGAGCCACACGTCCCTAACCAGCAAAAACACTCGGAATGTTGGCTGGGGGTGTGTGAAAGAGGTTTGGGATGGTTCTCCAGGATGAGCTGGGAATGCTGCTGGAGCCACACCGCATTCCCACGGGCTGGGATGGGCCTGGGAGGGCAGGAGAGACGGGGATAAGGAGACTTGGCCAAGGACTTGGCTCCTTTTGGGTGTTGGGTGGGAAGCACCAGCCCGGGGAAAGCAGCTCCTGCACATCCCTGCGCTCTCCAGAGGCTGCTGGGGCAGGTTAATCAAAGAGCTCGCAGGTTTCTTTTCACATGGTAATACTCTCCTGGAATGAAAACATTGCAGCGTTTTCTCTCCCAGGCTCAATTGAGCACCATAGGTTTTGTTTTCCCTGTTATAAAATACCGCTATTTTTATTACTTGTATTTCCACTGGGAGGCATAAAAATAACCAGAATGCAGCAAATACTTTGTTAGCACACTGGGGGGGGGGAAAAATCCAGCTTAAAACTCCTGATTTCCCGTTACAGACAGCAACTTAGAGTGGTTCTTCCGGGGGGTTGAGGTTAAGTATATTCCCCTTCGCTTTTTGGTTTCCAAGAAAGGATTTGTGGTTTAAAGCCTGGGTTAATTCCAAGGAGTGTTGGGGTTTGGGGCCTCCTGCCCTCTGTGCCAGGTGTTGCTGGGAGGTGGTTGCAGATGGATGTGTTCAATCCCTGGCTGTGCACACACATGGAATTTTTCCAGGGCCTTTTATCCCGCTCCCTCTCCTTTCCTGGTGGAAATGGTGCTGAGATGGAGCCATATGCTCTGCGGGCTGGGGAGGCTTCAAATCTAAAGCCGCCTCATTTCACGGCTGCTGGAGCTGGGACAAAGCCTCGTCCTGCCCTGGAAACCCTTAAAGCCACCTGGAGCCTGCTGGGATGAGATGTCAAAGGGCCCCTTCTGCTTCCCTGCGCCGCAGTGGCTGAGGAGGATGGGAGAGCAAAGGCTTCCCGGGAATCTTCAGCACTTTATAACCAGAGACAAATTTTAATCTCTCTTCTGGGCTCTGACACCAGCACTTTATTGGCCTTCAAAGAAAGTGCAGTCTTTTAAAGATAAATTATGCAGTGGTACCGATAAAGGTGTCCAGGCACAGGAGGCTGAAATGAGACCCTAAAAGCAGCAGTTTTTCATCCGCTCCCGGAGAAAGGACGTGTTAATATCGATCATTACCATCCAGGGAAAGGGCAGCCTGAGCCTCCTGCCAGCCCTGCCCAACAGCGGCCCCTCTGACCTGGGGGAGGCAGGATTGACTCTTGGGATCAGCCTGAGGAATTGAAACGGGTCTAATCCCAGCCTAATCCTCGTTCCAGGTATTTGCCGCCGTAATCTTCCTGAATTTATGTCCTAAATAAGCCCAGCTCGCCGGGCTGACAGAGCCTGACAGCCCTGGGTGGCACCAGGATGCCAAGTCACGGAATCAGGGAATGCCCTGAGCTGGAAGGGACCCACAGGGAGCATCCACTGCAACCCCTGCCCTGCACAGAACCCCAAAACCCCACCCTGAGTGCTGTCCAAACGCTCCTGGAGCTCTGGCAGCCTCGGGGTCGGGACCATTCCCTGGGGAGCCTGGGCAGTGCCCAGCACCCTCTGGGGAAGAACCTTTCCCTGATCTCCAGCCTCACCCTGCCCTGGCCCAGCTCCAGCCCTTCCCTGGGTCCTGGGCAGGTTTCTCAGCCAGGCAGAGCTCTCACTTCATTCATTTATTGAGCTGTTCTGGTGCTAAGGCAGCTGTGCAAGGCCGGAGCTCCCCGAGCTCTCTGGGCAGCGGCTCTGAGCGCAGCTCATCCTTCCCCTCCCCGCCCAGCTCAGCTGATACCATCAGCCATCTGATGCTGCTGGAGCAGAAACGGCCTTTTAGAGCTCCCAGCCCTGCCAAATCCGGCTCTGACTCTTCACCTTGAGGATACGCAAAGATTCCAGGTCAATAAAATGCTCTGCAGAAGCCTCAACACCAGGAAAGAGCTTTCGGGGGCAGCCCTGCCTCTGGAGCTCTTCCTGCCTGGATGCACAGAGCTCCGAGGCCGCCTGGCTCCGGCTCCAGCTTCATGTGCACAACACAGCATTTTCCAAGATGCCTCCTGGATCCGGAGCTTTTCAGGACACAGAGCCACATTTCCTTGCCCTGAATGCACCGGAGCCAGCCCTGCCCAGAATGCCTCGCTGGCACTGCGGGGCAGGAGCTGGCACAGGCACTGCCACCCCCCGCCACCGTGGCCTTTGGGCTGAGCAGGTTCCTCCCAGGCTGTGCCCAGGAGGGAAATGTGTTCTTTGTCTTCAAACTGCTCATCCCAGAGTGTGCTCGCGGTGCAGCCCAGGGATTTTCATTTTAGGCTACAAATTCAGCATGATCCTTCCTTCCTTCCTTCCTTCCTTCCTTCCTTCCTTCCTTCCTTCCTTCCTCTCCCCCTTCTCTCCCTTCCTTCCCTCCCTCCCTTTTTGCCTCCCTTTTTTCCCTTTCCTCCCTTTTTTCCTCCCTTTCTCCTTTCCTTCCTGGATATTCCCAGAGCGGACTGTCTAGAATTGAATAACTCCTCCCAAACCCCAAGTTTACCCAGGCACTGAACATCCAGGAGAGACTCAGAACACGCGAGGAGGGAATCAGCACCTCCTTTGCATTTCTGCTCTTGCTCTGCGCAGCAGATTTGATGCTTAGCACGAAGTAATTGGTTTTTAAACTCATTGTGCTGGACTTAAACTAATTCCGACCTCCCTGTCTCCACGGGATGAGGGGCTCTGCTCCTCCGTGCGGGCAGGGGTGAGGCGAGGGGCACACCCTGCTCTGTGCAGGGTGAGGATTTGGGATTTCTCGCTGTTCCCACACCTACAGCCGCCGCGGAGAAGTGTGAGGGGCACAGCCATGCCCGTTGTGTTCATCCACAGATGACTCGGTGCCGCTGCCAAAGGATCCAGATCCGCGTCATTTTTCCTGGCAAGAAGCTCCGAATCCTTTGTGAGCTGTTTCCAATTATTATATTAACTGGGAAAGTAAACAATGCCCTGCTATTAGAGAGAGCTGGCATAAAGAAACGCTGCTGCTCCCTCTCCAGACTTGATTATTATTAAGAAATAAAAATATCAGCTTCAAATAGATCCTAATGCGAATTAAATGAACAGCATGTTCTGTCTCAGCTGGACAAATGTGTTTGTGATTCCAGCTGAATTCTGAATTCACAGAATCATGGAATGGGTCGGGTTGGAAGAGACCTCAGAGCTCATCCCCTTCCAGGGACACCTTCCCCTGTCCCAGGCTGCTCCAAACCCCGTGGAAATCCCCTCCAACGGATGTGTCTGGAGCTCACCACCCTCATTAATCCAACTGCAGCGTGCTAGGAAACCGCCCAGCTCCTCACGTCTGTGCAACGCTGGCTCTGGTGCTTGGCTCCTGCTTCACTGCAGGGAAAATGCTCCTCCTTTGTCCCTCTCAGATTTTAGGAATTTCCCCGCTCCCTGCCTCGCTCACTGAGCAGCCTCGAGCCGCCACGAGCTGCAGTTTGCCTCCTTTCCCCTGCAGTTTCCATTCATGTTGTGCTCTTGTCCGCAGGGATCATTTCCGAGGAGCTGCCGAGCTGCTCGTAACTCATTTCTTTGTCGAGTCTGCTGAGCCACCTTCCCCCAGATTTACTCCACTTCCAGCCCTTCGGGAGCAGCTGCTGTTGAGTTCAGCTGGTGGCTCTGCCTCTCCAAGGGTGACACCAGGGCATGGGCAGGGAGCAGGGAGAGGACAAACGCTGCCCGGGGAGGGAAGGGCATCCACGTTTTCCTAATGCTGAGGGAATGCAGCTGCAGGGAAAAGCTCTGCCAGCCATGGGAACTCCAAAACGCCGGCTGGATGTGCAGGAGACACCACCCCTGAGCTCCTGCAGAGAGCACCAGCTCTGCCAGGCCCCTGGGATTGGGGAATTGTCCCTCCTGCTCATCCTGGGAGGTGGAAACAGCTCTGGGAGCAGTTTGGCCTCTGAGGACCAACTTAGATTGAAGCAGCTGCGAGAAGGATGCTCTGGCCAGGCCAGGAGCTCTGCTGGGCTGCCCTGAGGGGTGCAGGGTGATGGGATCTGACTTCTGCAGGGCTTTTCCTGGGCTGCTTCATGGGGCAAAGTGGGAGCTTCTCACTGGGACACGAAAGGGAAAATCCAGATCCCAGATGCTGTGTGAGGAGGACTGGGAACCAGAGTCCCTGCCTGGGAAAAGCAGCGTTTGCATTTCCAGCTGCCACCTGGCTCTTCTCCAGCCTCCTGTGCTGGACAATAAAGAGTGTGCAGGACTTGAATTCAAAGGTACGAGGTGTAAAAAAACCCCTGTTTTTTGTTCTGAAGGAATATTTGTTGGGAGTATGGATTCTAATACCAGGATCTGCTGTTATTGGTATCCAGCGAGCCTGGAATGCTCTGATATGTAAATCAAGGTGAATATTTGACCCAAGGGGACTTTAAATTTAAAAGTAAAAATTCTTGGTATTACCTTTGTAATAAAATCAGCCTTTTTCCCCCCAAATAATTGAATTTTATTATTGATTCCTGTGTTACAAGCTCTCAATTGGGCATTAACCTTTTTCAAAGAGTTTAGCTGGGGTGTTTTGTTGTCTGTTGAAATCTCTTTAAGATAAATTCAAATTTCAGATGCAGCATTTGACTGATCTATTCCAGGAACTCCTCTCCTGGTGCCAGTTCTGGTGGCTGAGGCAGAGACCGTTGCTGTGCTGGGGACACGAGGTGATGCCTGGGGCTCACGCGTGTCCCCTCGGGCGCAAATCCTTCGGGTTTGGGAGTCTGGGACACAAACGCCCCGGAGGAGGCAGCGAAAGGAGGAGCAGAGGAGCTGTTCCCTCCCCAGCTCGCGGTCTTCTTGCCAAGCAGGCGCTGTACAGACCCAAATTTCATCATTTGAGCCTCAAGTTTCTTTAAAAATGACTCTGTGTGTGGGTTTAGGGAGTTTGTCATCTAAATGCGGTGCAAACTCCACCTGAGCCTGAGCTCGGGGAAATTACAGGTTTGGCTCCCGGAGTCTGGATCCCTCCTCAGCAAACACCGAGCCCTGGGGCGGCTGGGCTGGCTCGGAGGTGACAAACCCCTCCCGGAGCCCTTGAGAGGGCAGCGCTCGGTGGCTGCAGCAGCAGCAGCAGGTCGCGGAGCCGGGCAGCGGCGGTGTCTAATTAAAAGTCTCTCTTCGTGACCAGTCGCTGGGTTAATGAGAGGTCTCCCTCCCGTTGTCGTGGCAACGGAAGTTTTCGGGAGGAGCGGCGCTTGGCGGGGGAGTTTCTCGGCCGGACCCGGGACAGCAGCGGGGCAGGAGCGGGGACAGCAGCGGGGCAGGAGCGGGGACAGCAGCGGGGACAGCAGCGGGGACAGCAGCGGCGGGGGTGGCACCTCCGAACCGCGCTGCTCTGGCCAAGGAGGGATCAGCTCGGTCAAAAGGGCTCTGGTGGCTCTTCCCAGGGGTTGGGCAATGCTTTTGTGCTCCTCAGGTGCCAACCGGACCCTTGGTGTCGCAGGCATCACCAGCGCAGCACTCTTGGTGTCCCTGGGAGTCACCAGCGCCCTTGGTGTCCCCGGGAGTCACCAGCGCAGCAGCCGGAGGAATTACCCAGCCCGGGAATGGGGCGCGGAGCTGATCCCGGTGCTGGTGTCACCCCGGGGACACAGGAGGGTGACAGCCCCAGGGCACACCCCGCGGTGATGCTGCGGGGCCGAGGGACGCGCGCAGCCTCAGCCCCGGCTCTGCGCGACGCTCATTAGATTTGTACCAGCTGCAAGAAGCCACCCTGCTGTACATAATTTTAATTGCCTGCTCCACAATTGCTGCTTGGGCCGTGCCTGTCAAGTCTGTGCTCTGTCGCGTGGCATGACCTGCCTGCTAAATTACAACGGGAATAAAAAAATACTGCAGGAAGTAAAAGGAAAAAAAAATCTAATTATGAGCTAGAATGGCGTTCTCAATCTCTGTTGCCATCTGCAGCCTGGTGTGTTAGGACCAGCACAAACAGATCAATAAAACCTTGCAGCTTTTCTTGTGCTGCCTTGGGCAGTTGTGAGTAGTTTGTGCGGTGTTTGTGGCAGCACTCCGGTTCCTCCTCGCTGTCCTCAGCCAGGAGCTTCCACCGCTCACTCGTTTCATTTGCAAAATCCGGGGTTGGGACCTCAGACTCCGCACCTGGAGAAAGGGCAGCAGCGAAAGGGTTAAAGGGAATTATCTGGGCTGCAGCTTTAATGCGTCTCGTGTGGAGGGCACGAAACTGAGTTTGGTAGGAGGTTCTTGTCTGGAGCAGCCTTGGCAGTAAACAGAGCTGTGATCTCAGAGGCGATGAGGCACCGGGAGCGCCCGGGGCTGCGGGCTCCGGCTCCGCGCAGGGGCCGCGGGGCAGCTCCGGGTGTCCCGCAGGTGCTGCGGTGCCGGAGCGCGGAGCTGCAGTGAAGCCGCTCCCGTGACACCCCGAGCCCACCTCTGCTCCCAGCGCGAGTTTCCCGGAGCGCGGTGGGAGCGGAGGATGCGGAGGGGGCGATGAGCGGTCCCAGGGAGGACGGCCGCTGTCGCAGGGCCATCAGCATCCTCACCGAGCTGTGCCAGAAGAAAAGCCTGCCCAGCCTGGACCTGGACACCTGCAGGGAATTCCTCCTGCTGCCTTCTGACCAGAGCCTGATCATCTCCGAGCCAGGTACGGCCCCTGCTCCCGCCTGCTGGAGGGAGCTCGGGGAAGGCAGGAGGGACAGCCACCCCTACAGGGGGAGGAAAATGTTTGGGAGCCCCGTGTTAGACTCCGGGCTTGGTCCTGGCCCCCTTCCGGGGGTCCCTTCCCCTTACACGTGTTCCATGGTGCAGTTTTGGGTCAAGCCCTGCCTCACCTGTTGATGTGGAACGGGATGGCTGCACGGGGGCACAGCTGGGATGGTCCGGGCTGCTTCACCAGATGAAGTTCCTGTGAAAGTTCCTTTTTCAAAAACGCAGACTCCTGTCCTGTGTAAAACAAAACCAAACCAAAAAAAGCAGTAAAGAGCTCACTTAAGCAACTGGGATGACAGGAACTGGTTGGAGCTGTCCCAGTTTGAGGAATGGAGGGGCTCACATGGATTGTGTGGATTTCCCCAGTCAGGGATCTTGATGTACTTTCGTGTTTTACTTTCCCTAAGAACTGCCTGAGTTGTTCCTGGTCAGGTTGTAGAGCCAGGGAGGGACTCTGGTGTGTCAGGGATGAGTCAGGAGCAGCAATTCTGCTCCAGGAGCAAAGGGGCAGCTCTGCGTTGCAAAGCGGGGAATTTTCCCTGCACTTGTTCTCAGAGCTGCTCACTCTGGAGAGATCTCCTGCTGTCACTTCTGAAGGCTTTGGCAGGGGCAGCTGGAACCCCAGGCTCAGGTGCTGAGGAGCAAAACCCCAAATCTCATAGTTTTTAGAATTATTGATAACCTGTTGTAAGTTGTTTGTGTATTCCAACATTTTCATAGAGGGCTTCTAAGGCTCCTGTAGGCAACGATCTGGAAACCCGATGGATTTCACAGCGTGTTTTACAGCAGGAGTTTTCACAAACTTTCCTCCTCTCCTGAGCACTCTGTGCAGAGCCCCTGTGCAGCACAGCCCCCATCAGTCCCTGCCCAAGACTTTCTGTGTCCTCTCCCCTCCCTTCCTCCTGCCCCTCTCTGCCAGGATCTCGAGCTGGGGTGCAGCTGGCACCCGGGGCACCAGGGTTCTGCCAGCCCTTGGTTTGCAGTGCTGCTTCCTGCACGGGTTTACTGACACATCCAGCCAGACACCTTCCCTCCACACCCCACCTTGCCTGTAGCTTAAATCTCTGCTTGAAATGAGTTTGGTTATACCTGCCTGTTCTGGAGGCCCCTCACCATGGCAGGTTGTGTCCTTGCATATCCCAGCCCGTGCAGCAGCTCCACACAGAGCAAGCAGCTCGCATCACTTCAAAATCCTTTACCTCGCACAACATTAACATTTTCCTGACTGCAGCGAAAATACCCCACACTGTTCTTGTTCTGTCCATCCTGCTGGGACAGATTTGTTCATGCAGCCTGTCCAGGATCTCGTGTTCAGGTCAGGATCACACCGTCATGATCTTTAGCACCGTCAGTGTTCGCGTGCCCTGAGCTGTGGTTGGAGTGTCAGTGCCCCGGGCAGGTTGTGCCGGGCTGGCTGCACGAACAGCCGGGGCTGCTGTCCCTGCTCCACACGGCTGGGCCCATTTTTCTGTCTAGACAGCACTGAGGACACAGTTTGAGCCCAACACATGTGAATATTTCTCACTTCCTGGCTGTAAAGCTGCTCCAGCAAGGGGAAAAATTCTATTTGCACCCAGTGTTAACCAACACGGTTACAGGGGTACGCTGCCGTCCCCCTCAGTGCCTCATTTATCTCATTATCTGCACTGATGTTTTGTCCCTTTCATCCCGGAATCTCCTGTTGGGCAGATTTGCTCTGGGCTGCCCGAGGTCCCTGTTCAAAGCAGAGCCCGTCCTCACAGGGCAGGGAGAGGGAAAGGGGCTGTGTGGAGCTGGGCAGGTGGCACCAGGCGGGTGCCGTGTCAGAGCCGGGGCACAGAGAGCAGCCCTGGCTCCTGCTGAGGTGTCCCCGCGTGGGCAGCACAGCCCCAGCAGCCCAACGCTGAACCTGCTGGGGTCCCACCGGCCTCATTTGTCAGCAGCCTGTGGAGTCTGGGCTTTCTCGGGCAGTTTGTTGCCTCCTGGATGAATCTGTGAACTCCTGGCTGGAGCAGCTTGGCCTGTGGAGTGTCCTGCTGAAGTTCAGCTTGGAGCTGGGAGCCAGGCTGCTCCCGCACAGCTCAGCTCAGGGGCAGTTGGGTCTTTTCTGCTGTTTCATGCATGGATGGGGAGCAGCATCCTCAGGGAATGTGTGGAGTGGCAAGGAAACGAGCCAGGTATCATCAGCCTCCTTGAATTGCATCCAAGAGTGGAAAAAACCTGTGAATCTAAAAGTGTTACTAAATGGTTTATGTAAGAGTAAGTTTTTATGTGGTGATTTATTGTTTTTTTTAAACCATTCTGGACTGAGTGCCTGAACGGGCTGCTGTGGGTGAAGTGGATGCACCTCTAGTCCCTGGTTATGTAACAGCTGAATCTGCTCCTCGCAGCCAACAGGAGCGATCGAGCTGCAGCATTTCTCCCGTGTGCACCCAACAAAGGAGGATTGCAGGCTGCTGCCGGCGGCTCGCCCGGGAGCCCAATCCGTCAGGAGAACGAGGAGTTTGCCTGGGGAAGGGTTCGGTGGGGGTGTCAGGGGGAGCTCTCCCAGCAGCCGGGCCCGGGGCGGTGCCAGGAATAGAACGGATCCTCGGCTGGGGGCTCCGGGATGGAGCGAGCTGCTGCATCCTTTTGTTGTGCCTGTCTCCAGTCCTCCCCCGGAGCTCCCTCCATCTGATCGCTCTCTTCCCTGCCAGCCCTTGGCTGTGTGCGGGGAGGCTGCGAGTGCCACCCGTGCGCGGGCTGGGGGTGGTGACACCGCCGGTGCCGTGGGGACAGCATTTCCCACAGGTGATGGCCCTGAAGAGGATGGGCTCGTCCCTGCTGTGCCCTGGAGGGGCAGCGGGAGCTCTCGGGTGAGGCTGGGAGAGTTTGTGGCGCAGCTGTAGGGAAGGGCAGAGTCCTTGGCTGTGGAGCAGGGGAGCCAGGACCCCACAGGAGCATGGGGACAGTGACCTGTGCCCCCTTCCCGGCCCCTCTGCCCATGGAGCTCCGGGCTCTGTGGGAATCTCCGGGGTGTTTGGAGTGGGGCTGTGCAGGACCTGGAGCTGGGCTCTGGTGATCCTGGGGGTCCCTCCCAGCCCAGGATGTTCTGTGGTGCCCCAGCCTCCCCCGAACGAGCTCTGGCTGCCTGTCTTGCCCAGCGCTGCTCGGGGGGATGGAGCCCATGGTCCTGGCTGGGGGAAACTCAGCTCCAGCTGCATCCCTGCAGCCCTGCATTCCTGAACCCCCCCCGCATCCCTGCACCATTGCATCCCTGCATCCCTGCATCCCTGCATTCCTGCACCCCTGCACCCCTGCACCCCTGCACCTCTGCATCATTGCATCCCTGCATCCCTGCATCCCTGTATCCCTGCATTCCTGAATCCCCCCCGCATCCCTGCACCCCTGCACCTCTGCATCCCTGCATCCCTGCATCCCTGCATTCCAGGGACAGGGCTCGGCACCATGGCCCCAGCTGGGCACTGTTCAGGCTGTTGCTCCCCCGGGGCTGAGCTCTGCTGCTGGGTCACTGCAGCACTGCCCCGAGCCCACCCCACTCCCTGTGGGCGCACGGGGCCCGGGTGGGCACAGAGGTCGCCAGCCAGGCTCAGGGGATCCCAGGGGGAAAGGGGAGGTTTGACTCATTCTGAAATGATCCTGCAGAGCTGATGGGTGTTACTAAAGAAAGTAGGGTTAGATGGGATTTGGGAAGGAATTCCTCCCTGGGAGGGTGGGCAGGCCCTGGCACAGGGTGCCCAGAGAAGCTGTGGCTGCCCCTGGATCCCTGGCAGTGCCCAAGGCCAGGCTGGACGGGGCTGGGAGCACCTGGGACAGTGGGAGGTGTCCCTGCCATGGCAGGGGGGCACTGGATGGGATTTAAGCTCCTTGCCACCCAAACCAGTCTGGAATTCCATGATTCTGTGGCTGGAGCCAGTGTCCTGTGGCGTTGATTTAAAGGACGGTGCCTGGGTGTGGGAAGGGATTTATCCTGGGATCAGAGCACATCCAGGAGCAAACCTCTGGGTTTGATTTCTACCTCCAGCCCTGCTGTGCTGTGACTTTCTTTAAAAAACCTAAGTTGGGTTTCTTGCCTCAGTGATCCATTTGTAAAAAGCTTTGGTGCCCGGTGGAGCCAGGGCAGGAGGCAGCGGGTGACGTGCAGAGGGGCTGCAGGCTGTGCCCAGCAGTGCCTGTGGATCTCAGCATGGTCAGAATCCTCCTCAAACCCTCCCCTGTGCACTGATCACCCCAGCAGATGCTCCTGTGCTTTCCTGCTGCAGGAGGGGAAAGCTGGAGTGAGAGGGAGGGACAGAACAGCTGGGGAAACACAGGGTCAGAGAGATCTTACAAACATCTGTGTTCCCGCGTTCCGGCCCCCAGTAATTCAGAGCACATTTCGTGTTTTGCCCCCTGTGTGAACTGCTCTTTCTGGAGGTCCTGGAGCACGCAGCACAGCTTGTACAGCACCGAACACCCTCCTGGCACTTGGCAGAGACGATTAAAATGTTAAACCAAGCACAGAAGCGTTCTTGCTGCGGGCAGAAAAAGGGGGAAATTTCTGGGCAACAGAGGATTTTTCACCGCAGGAACGTTGGTGCAGAGAGATCGGTTTTTTATTGAGAAACTGCTTCTGGAGTATTTTCTTGGGAAAAAAACCTATCCCCTGACAGATTAGTGGGGCTAATGGGAGAACTGATGGCACCTCCATTCATGGCTATGGGATGCCTTCAGCCACCACCTGTGAATTATGGGCACGTCTTGAATTCACTCACCAGGCGTGATAACACACTTTTCTGAATCGCCATCCAAGTGTATTTTAAGTCAATATAACCGTAAACACGCTCCAGGCAGGCAAGGCCAATATTAATCACTGAAGCTTGAGTTTCCAGAGGCCAGGCATGTGAGGAGCAGCTCCTTGGGGCAAATGTAATTTTTACCACAGAGTAATGCACTTGCAAAATGGATCTTGCCTTTCCTCCCAGGAACGAGCCAGCCAGAGCTACGTGCAGCAGATTTGCTCTTTAGCTCAACTAAACCAGGTTTGTGCTCGGCTCGTGGAGGTGTCAGGTTCAGACCTTGCTGCCAGAGGAAGGTTTGTGAAACTGTGTTGGAATAAGGTTGGAAGGGGCCGAGCAAATCGAGGGAAAATGGATTAAATCGCCTGTCTAGAGCCATGTGTCTGTGCCCGCGCATTGTGCGCGGATCTGTGACTCTCCAGCTGCCTCTGGCTGTGCTCTCTGCCGGTCCTGCTAAATGAAAAGCCCCTCCGGAGCCGAGCGGAGTGAGCGTGTGCGGGAGCCCTGCGAGCACCTCTCTGCACAGCCGCAGGTTGGCAGCGCCTAATTGCTGCTGCTCGCTCCCTCCCCGAGGCACAGCTCGTGTTTGTGGATCCGTGCGGCCCCGGAGCCTGTTCGGATGCAGCTGCAGTAGCCTCATGCATAGTCAGGGCTCAGCATCCCCAACTCCATAGAAACAGCAGCGGGAGCGCTGCCGCCGCTCATTGATGCGCGAGCAGGCGGAGGGCAGCGAGCAGCACCGCGCCGCGGAGCCGGCACCGCTCTGGTGAGTCCGCATTTCTGAAGTTACTTTGATAATTCTTCGCCTTTTATTTCCATAACATTGAGCTGCTTATCCTTAGGAAACAAAAACATTTTGTTTTAGCAAGACGCCTTTGCTGTTGGAACATTTCCCCGGCTCTCAGCATCCTCCCGGCGCTGCGCTGACACCCGGCGTGTGCCTGGAGCTGGTTCAAGCCGGGGCACAGCCCCGCTCCGATCGTTCCCGCAGCTTCCTGGGATGGCTCGGGAGGGTGGTTGGTGGCTCTGGGTCTGCAGGTGTTTGTTGCTCGGCGTCCTGGCGGGGCTGGAGTTGCCGTGTGCTCCCCGGCTCGGCTCCCGTGTGTGTCTCACTGTGCAGGATAAACCAGACCCGGAATGGGGGCTCACGTCTTGCACTATTATTTTATTTAACCATAAAATATCAACTACCCTTGTTTCTCATAACTGTTTCTTCTCACTGGTCGCATTTCCAGGTACAACCGAATATTCTTCCTCAGGACCCCAGGTTTCCATCTCATCTTGGTTAGGCAGCTTTTCCTACCTTTAATATTTGCTGTTTCTTTTTTAAAGAGGACAATATATATTTTTTTTCCCCCGTCCTATTTGTGTGTTGGAGAATCAAGAATCTCGCCTGTGAGTGTTTCCATCCAGCGGACTCCCTGACAGAGCCACCGCGCTGGCAGTTGTTGGGGAGAGATGCAATTAAGTCCCTCTGCCATGTATCGCCTTTAATTATATTTGTACCTTGCAAAATGGCATCCTGGAGGGTCAGGGAAGGGATTTTTGGAGCGATTCTCTATTAACTGCACATTTCCCCTGCCTAGGGGAAAAGAGAAAGTTCTGCGGGGAGGCTGGCGCGCGGCGGAGCCGCAGCTGCTGATTGAGGGTGTCTCTGTGTTTAGTTCAGTTTGTTGTGCTGTAGCAGGTTCGTGTTTGACAACATCACAGCAAACTGTGCAGCGGAGCCTGGAGGCAGCGTGCCAGGAGCTGCCTTCACACCAGCCCTCCCCAAGCCATCCTTAACGCACACCGTTGGGTTCCACGGAATAATAATGATTGCCCAGGAATTCTAGCCCCTGGCGTGGCAATATTCCGATTTTCTGTGCGTTTGTAGCTGCTGCAAAGGAATGAACATGCTTGTGTGGCACAGAGCGAGGTGACACCTCCTCAGTTTCCCTCTCCAGACGCAGCGCTTCATCTCCTGGATGCTGGCGGGAGTTTGATCCCAGCTCTGAATCCGGGCTCGGGTCAAAATGCTCCTGCTGAAAGGATTGAGCTGCAGGGTGTGGAGTGGTGGGAGCAGCTGGGAAAGGGCACCTCAGCCTCCATTTAATCAATGTGAGGATCAGGCAGCCCAGGCTTCACACAGCTCTGCTGCACAGCAGCGCACTGGAGGGGCTCAGGATCCCTGCCTTTGTTCCAAGCTCGTGGAAGCAGCAGCAGCAGCAGCAGCAGCAGCAGTGGCTGATGGCAGGAGCAGAGCCATGGTGAGGAAGTTCCCTCCTCACTCAGGGCAGCTTGAACAAGGAAATGTTCTGTTCCAAATCTCTGCATTTCGGTGCAGGGTCCCTGGACCAGCTGGGGGCTCCGGGCAGGTGAGTCCTTCCCGGCTGGATCCAGCTCTGGGTCTGGCAGTGCCGCTCTCCCTGCCTGGTGTGTGCTGCTGTCAGCAGTGACGAGTTGAGAGGGACAGGGAAAGAGGGGCTGCTGTGGGTTTGTGTGGCTGTTTGGGGTCCTGGTGGCTCCAGCTGGCAGCTGGAGGGCACCAGGCTGGGCATCACCCAGGCTTTGCAGCACCAGGACAGTTCTGGAGGAATCTGGCATCTCCAGTTTTGGGTTTCCCGTGGGGCAGGTCCTGGCAGTAAACTCATCCAGGATGTCTGATGAGCTCAAGGAGCCCCTTGTGCTGGAGGGGCTCCGTGCCCTGGGCAGGGGGGAAAGGAAAAGCCTCAGGAAAGCCTCTGGGAAGCTTTTCTGGGCTGCTTGTCCCATGCTTGGGGTCTTCTGCCCACCCTTGCTGAGCTTTTTGGGGTCCCCAGACTTTGTCTTCTTCTGGAGCCTGGACACCAGGATGGGAGCCTTCCAGCACTGGGATGGGGAGAGACCCCAGCTCTGCTCCCAGCTTTACCCCGAGAGCTTTCCAAGGCCTGGATTTAGTGGGTTTTGAGCCAAAATGGAGTCCGAGAGGGAGACACAGGGAAGCCTTTCCCCAAAACTGAACCCCAGTGTAGGAAGCGAGGGGCAGCGAGGTGGCAGCTCCGGGGTGGAGAGTCTGGGCACAGAGGCACTGCCGAGCCCGGCCTCTCACAGCAGACACGTCTTTGATCAAGTTTTTGAAAGGCAATTTTGAGTTCCAGGGTTTTTGGTTGCTCAGGAGAGGCAGAGAGAGAGCGAGAAGCTTTCACTCGTTCATTTGCTTCGCATCCTCAAACGCAGTCGGATTTCTGCATCCCAGAAAAGCCTGGATTCCCGTGGTTTCCTCTCCGCCCGGCTCTGCTCAGCTCAGCTCTGGATTAGAGGCTTCCCCCGTGCGGAGCAGCCCCAGCCAGGCTGTGCTGGCACGCAGGGCTCAGCTCAGGTGCTGTGTGTGCAGGGTCACATCCCGGGGGTGAGGATGCTCAGCAGGGATTTAACCCCGGCCCCGGTCACTGTGTGTGCTCAGCAGCGCCGGGTTGTTTACAGCTGTTGCTCCAGCATATTGTGATAAAATGTCATGGGATTAGCACACAGCCCTGTGCCATAATTGCATTCACTGTGCCTTATAATAGTTCATTAGCTTGTCATCAGTTAGGCAGAAAGCAACGACAACTCTTCCTATCACATTTATAATGCTCTGGAGAGCAGCTGATTAAGTCACAAAGTGACACAAATCACCAGGGAATGTTTCCTTCGGCTTGGAAAAGTTTTTTTTTCCGCCCCTTTTTTTTTGTCACTTTTGATAACAGAAATGCTGCGTTTCTGACAGCACAAAGTTCCCCTTTGGGTTGCACACGCCAGCGAAAGTTTCAGTGACAAATCTGTCTTGGATGCAGCCCGGAGGGAAAGCCCAAATCGGTCAATAATGGCAGAATACCAACGTCCTTTGTCTCCAGGAGCCTGGGATGGGTCTCCTCCAGCCCAGCCACTTCCCCGGGGGTCAGTTCTGTCCCCGATGTGTCTCAGCACCGTGTGAGCCCCACAGGCAGCAGTGGGATCTGTGGGTGGAGTGGGAGCGGGGAGTTTTGTCTCCATGTGGGCAGATGAGGCTGAGGATGGGCTGAGGGCTGTCCCCGGGCAGGGGCAGGGTCCCAGCAGGAATTTGGGACATGGGACACTCGGGTTGGTGCTGCAGCCCCGCAGAGATGCAGCTCCAGGGGGGTTTCTCTGCTGTGTTCTGGCTGGAGGCTCCTCCTGCCCAGGACCCACGCTGTGCTCGTCAGCTCTTCAGGGCCTTTTGCCTCCCTTTGGGGCATTTAACTCTTTCTCTGTTCCATTTCAGTGAGCAAAGCACGAGCTCCAGGCCACCAAACTCATCCTGCCTCACTCACATCCCTTCCTCTGGTGTTTTGTGCACTTCCATTTGGTTGGGCTCGATGGTCTCAGAGGCATTTTCCAACCTTGCTGATTCCATCATTTGTAAATGTTGATTTTTTTTCCCCTTTTATTTTTTGTTATACATACACACAGGGATGTGAAGTGCCTCATGTTTGACTCTACACTTGAAAATCACCTTTGATGTGTCCCTCTGAATTACTCTGTTCAGATTTGCCTGTGGGTTTTTAAACTCCCCAGGGGGCTGGAGCAGCTCCCACTGCCGTGTGTGAGAGTGTTCGCTGTTTGTTCCCTGGGTGAGAGAAGGACCAAACCCCGGACTGAAGGGCACCAGGTGGCCGAGGCTTTGACAGAGTCTCTTCTCTGTTTAATCAGCCCTGTCAGCCTGTGAGGGGTGACAGTCCCCAGCCAGGGACCAGGGACAGCGCAGGCATCGCCCACACCTCTGAGCTGCCTCCTCCGGGCCAGGACACAGCAGGAGCTTCAGCTGCAGCCTGGCTGTGGAGGCGAGGATGAAAACAGCTCTCAGTGCTCCTTGAGGCAGGGCACAGTGCGGGTGACAGCTCGGGGGTGTCCCAGGAGCTCGCACAGCCGGGAGACGCCCCAGGCATGACATGGGAAAGCCTTGAGGCTGTGGCTGGGGATGTTGGAATGGGACTTCATTCCATGTGCGGATTTGTGGTTTCAGTATTTTCTCCTTAATTATAAGTTGGAGTTGGTAAAACTGAAGAATGTGCAAGTTTTGGCGCTGACAAGCTGAGAGCTGCTTTTCAGGAGAGCAAATTGTCAGAGAAATCTCTGCTCCCTGTGACAGCACCCGAGGGAGCAGCTGGAGCTGTGCCAGGGGATTTGGGTTGGAGATCAGGGAAAGATTTTCCCCAGAGGGTGCTGGGCACTGCCCAGGCTCCCCAGGGAATGGGCACAGCCCCAGAGCTCCAGGAGCGTTTGGATGGCACTGCCAGGGATGCACAGGATGGGGTTTTGGGGTGGCCAGGGGCTGGACTGGATGATCCTGTGGGTCCCTTCCAGCTCAGGGCATTCCCTGATTCTGAATTATGCAGCAGTTAAAGGAACAGAACTTTGGATGAAGTTTTCCATGTCTTGTGTTCCGGTTCCTTTCCCAGCTGCAGAACCTCCTCCCCACAGGAAACGCAGCAAATGGTGAGGAAAGCCCTGGCAGCGCTCAGCGAAGCAGCTCTCGCCTGGCTGGGAGGGAGGAGGTTGCTGTTTGCTCTTGGGCCACAGAGCAGCCACTGGAAACGCCGGATCCCTGCGAGGTCTCCGTGCGAGGGGCTGTCTCCATCCTCAACGTGCAATAATGAGATGGTTTGAGTTTTATAGTCTTATATAATTACTCTCAAAATAGCTTCTGATTCATCCTCCCCTTTGAAGCTTATAGTTTGCATTCTGATAAGCTCTTGCATGGCAGGAACCCTGTGGTAGCAGCAAATTAATTTTTAAGAAGTTTTTTGCTGTCTGACTGAAACTTTGGCACAGCCAGCTGGAGCGTTCCTGATCTTCCCAGGATCCATTTCCTGGCTGGGTGTGTGCAGGAGATGAGGAGGCTCTGCTGGGGCTCCTGGGGAGCCGGGGCTGGCAGGAGGAAGCTGGTGGGAGCTGATAGTGCAGGAGTCAGGGCCCAGCGCCTGGGGAAGCACAGGAAGAGGATAAATCCCATTTTAGCTTCCAGGGAGGCTCTGTCTGGCTGGATGGGGCTCTGAGCAACCTGGGATAGCAGGAGGTGGAAGGAGATGAGTTTTAAAGTCCTTCCAGCCCAAACCATTCCATGATTCCACGATTCTCTGAATGTCTCCTCTCAGAACATTCCCCCCCTGAGCATTCCCAGCCCTCTGCTTTGCCACTGAGCTCTGTGTGCTGGGCTGAGTGTGAAAGTGCTCAGCAAACTGTGAGAACTTGTTCTCAGTTCCCATTCCCTGCGCTGCCTTCTGTGGAATTGCCTGTGGTTCATGTGGAATAACAGAACCAGGCTTGGGCATGTCCAGAGCAGCTGGAGCAGCTGCCCTCACCCGGAGAAACCTCCCTGTGCTGTGGTGCTGGGGGTGTGCTCGGAGTGGGGGAATTTCAGGGTCTCCAGGGATATTCCACACCATTGTGCAGCCCTGGAAGCTGAGAGGAGCAATCAGTGGGTTTTTACTTTCATTAGCAACAGAAAAAATCCAGCCTGGTTTGGGACCAGGACAGGAACCGAGGGTGCAGCTGGAGCTGTGCAGGGGAAAGTTTGGGATGGATCTCAGGGAAAGGTTCTTCCCCAGAGGGTGCTGGGCACTGCCCAGGCTCCCCAGGGAATGGTCCCGGCCCCGAGGCTGCCAGAGCTCCAGGAGCGTTTGGACACCGCTCCGGGATGCCCAGGGTGGGATTGTTGGGGGTCTGTGCAGGGCAGGGGTTGGACTGGGTGATCCTGTGGGTCCCTTCCAGCTCAGGATATTCTATAATTCCATGATTCCGCCGCTTTCTGGATGGGTCACGGTGCCAAGTGCTGCTGTGCCTTCATTTCCCTCTCCCACAATCTCTCAGGGTCAGCACGGCCCTTGGCTGGTCCCTGGTCCCTGAGGACAGCAGAGCTCTGGCTGCTCTGAGCAGGGGTCCATCGGTGACCGCTGACATGAGATCCCCGTGCTGGGATCCCTCCCTGGACAGGAGCAGCTGTGAGAGTCTAAAACCCCCGGGTTTGTGACCCTGGGACCCACAGGTGATTGACGGATGGGATGTGCTGCTGCAGGGGGGCTCTGAAGCCCTTATCACCTCCCACAGCGTGAGATAACGTCTGATCACCCTGACCCGGCCCTTTAGCACCTGCGGAGGAGCCGGTGAAACATTTCCCCCTGGCCAGGACCCACCTCGGTGCTGGTGCTGGAGCAGCAGCCCCTGCCAGGCTGCCTGGGAGGAGCGAATTGACGGCAGCCAGACTTCAAAGTGACAGCTCCTAATGACTCGTCTGGCTCAGGAATATTTCAGGGCTCGTTCCTGCAGCTCCTGCCTGCCTGGAGAACCCCAGCAGCAAAGCGAGAACTCGCTGAAGTTTCAAATGGCAGCCAAATGACAGCGAGGGGGCCGGGAATGTGACAACAAAGCCATCAGCAGGGGCCTGGCACCCTGGGCACAGTGGGGCAGTCAGAGGGAGGGCTGGCAGTGCTTCCCTGTCACTGCCATGCCCGTGCAGCCCCCAGTGCCCACGCCGTGAGCTCTGGAGACACAGAGCCTGCGGAACAGGGGCTGTGGGGGTGACAGGAACAGCCTGACCTGTGCCATTGCTCTGTTGCTGTTCCCGAGGCTTGGAGAGGGATGAGGAGCTGGCTGAGGAGCTGGCTGAGGAGCTGGCTGAGGGCTGCACGGTGCTGCACTGCAGCTCACCTCTCACCCAGCGCAGCCTCCCAGGATTTATTCGCCAGCCAGCTCTGTTTCCAGGATCCCTGTTGCAAAGGGCTCTGTTTGCCGCTGCCCTCCGTGGTGCCCCGCAGGGTCTGCTCCGTGCTGTGTCCCCAGAGGGGACATTCCCTCTTGCCTCCGTGGTCTGGCTGTGGCCGTGGTGCTGCTGGATGCTGCTGTGGCGTTCTAATATTTGATTTCCGTTCCATCCAGTCCCCGTTCCTTCCTCCAAAGCTGAGCAGCTTTGCTAAATAAACATCTCCGCGGCCGGGCTTTAGCGGAACCCTCCTCCTGCTCTGCAGCTGCTGCCCTGTGCCCGCCCTGCCCACGCCTCTGAGATCCACCACAGCTCCCCTGCCCGATTTCCAGCCCTCAGCTAATCAGCCTCCCAGCGCTGATGCTTCTCAGTCCGGAGCAAATGAGCTCAGCAGCCGGTGGGTGCCTCCCGTGGTCGGCTGTGGCCCCAGAGCTGCCTGCTCTGCTCCAGCAGCCCCTCCCGTGGTGATCCATCAGCCGGGTGTGTGCTGCCCGCAGAGCCCTGCAGGAACAGAGCCCTGCATTCCCACGAACGCTCCTGCGGGAGAAAAACCGAGCAGGAAATGGGCAGAGAAACCTGGAAGTCTCTGCTGGGGTGGCATGAGCGGTGCTGGGAGTGTGACACCGGGGAAGGAAGCAGTGACACAGCCAGGGGTGAGGTGATCACCGTCACCCCTGCTCTGGGCTCTGCCGCCTCCTGGAGCTGCCCTGCCAGGAGCATTCGCTGTGGGAGGATGTCCCGAGCTTCAGGCTGCAGCTCGGAACAGACAGGGGCTGCTTTTACAGCTGAAGGGATCCCAGCAGGGAGCAAAGCAGCCCGAGCTGTCCCTGCTGCCCAGATCTTCCATGAACCCCCAGAGGGCTTGGGAGGAAGAACCTCGCACAAGGAAGAACCTCACACAGAGAAGAACCTCTCAGAGGGAAGAACTTCTCAGAGGGAAGAACCTTGCACAGGGAAGAACCTTGCACAGAGAAGAACCTCGCACAGAGAAGAACCTCTCAGAGGGAAGAACTTCTCAGAGGGAAGAACCTCGCACAGGGAAAAACCTCGTACAGGGAAGAACCTCTCAGAGGGAAGAACCTTGCACAGGGAAGAACCTCGCACAGGGAAGAACTCAGAGGGAAGAACCTCGCACAGGGAAGGTGGCCCTGAGCTGTTGGCAGGCTCAGGCTGGTGGCTGTGTCTGGCTCTGTGGGACTGAGCAGGTTGTGGTGGCAGGAGGTTGGGTCAGTGTCCCCACTGCCCTGAGGGGCTCCAGGGCCCGAGGAATTGTCTGTGCCCTCACAGGGGACAAGAGAAAAAGGGGACAACCATGTCCTGGGGCTGGTGGCATCACCCTGGTCCCACACTGCCCCTCACCGAGTATTCCAGCCTCTCAAACTTCCAGTGGTGCCACCCCAACTTTGCTCAAAAGCAACAGGTCTCTGGAATGACTAATGGCTGCTGGAGGGCTGAGAGAGCCATCAACCGTGTTTTGTTTCCTCTGTGGGGAGTGGGTGGAAGGAAAGCTAAATTACATCTTGGGGATATTAAATGTAACTCTTCGCATTAAACTCGGAGTTATCCATGAATCTCTCTAATGACAGTGCAAGCTTCTCCACAGCAGTAAAAGTCAATGTTGCCACAATTAGACCACTATTGTCTTGCAGTTAATAGACTGCTCTAATCATGATTTTGTCATATCATTAATCGCTTTCGGGTTGGGCTTTGCTAATTATCCCCTTTGGTAACTCAGTTTGGGCATGAGGGAGCCAGCAGGGACATCAAGCTGAAAGGGAGCTCGACCACATCACTTCATTAGCTGCCATCCAGGATGAAGCAAGGGGGGGTTGTGCTGAGGAGCTGCTCTGTGAGTCTGTGGATACCGTGGTGGGAATTCCCTGGATAAACCAGGGAGTGTTTGCCCCTTCCTCAGTTTGCTTTTAGCTTCACAGTTTTAACTGCTCCACTGTTCCTCTGGCCTGCCCTGGGCCATTTGTCTTTGATTTAAAGGCGGTAGGGAGCTGTGATCTTGGAAATGTTGCAGTTTTGAGCTGTTTTGTGAGCTTTGTGGTGAGGTTCAGTAGCAAAGGGGTTTGTAAAAACACAAACCAAGAGGTCAAGTCAAAGGAGAAATGGGATTGGTTTTGGGTGACACTGAGAGAATTCAGTCTCCTCTGTGCTCTTGGTGTCCCCATCGCTGTCGGCTTCAGGTCTTTCCTGTGGTGTTTTGGTAACAAGTGGGTTATAAAATAAGTGTATAATAAATACATAAGCTCAATGGCTTATCCTAAACATACCAGCTCAAGCAGATAAATCATAGAATCCCAGAATCACGGAACGCTGAGGGGTCGGAATGGACCTTAAAGATCCCCTGGTCCCAAATCCCTGCCTTGGGAAGGGACACCTCCCACTAGACCAGGCTGCTCAGGGGCTTGGCCTGGCTTTGGGCACTCCAGAGTGGATCCTGTCAGTGCCCATGTCCGTGTCCGTGTCCACACGGTCCCTGCTCCTTGTCCTCGCCACCCTCCTGGTTGCTCAGGCGGGAGCTCCGCCACTGCTGCCCTGCAGCCACCAGCATTCTCCAGCTCAGGGTTGCTCCGGGAAGCAGCGCTTGCTCCCGGGGGAAAACTGCCACGTTCATTTGTGTTCACAGACTCCTCCTTTCAAGCTTTATCTTCTCAATTACAAGTTGTAATCAGACCAATTTTCCAGTTTCTCCCGTGCCTCCCACGGGAACTGGGTGAGGGTGAGGGAGCAGCACTGAGTTTGATGGGATCAGGGTGAGGAATGGCTGGAGCTGCTCTGCCCTTCACCCACACCCCTCACCTGACAGCAAAGTGACCAATAACTGTTAATTTTTTAGAGGGGAATAGAATAAAAACACAGTTCTTGTTGTGTTTTTCCCCGAGTGGGACATTTCTCAGGGTGACGATGTGACCCTGTCCCTTGTGAGCTGTTCCTGCCTTGGGCAGAGCCCTCCCTCACTGCTCGGTGCAGGAACATCCCTCTTTCCCCTCTTTTCCCCACCCCTTGGATCCAAACCTTGCAAAAGGGGGGATGATATCAGCCAAGGAACTCATTCTCCCCCTGGGCTGGGGCGTCCTTTTGGGGGAACTGGCCTTACCTCCACCCGTGCCAGGAATGCCAAAGCAGCCTCTGGCCCCAGGGCATTTTCTGTTTGATGAGGAATTATCTTGTTTTTACAGTTTCTTGTAAATGAAAGGACATTTAAAGCATAGCATTTTCAATAGCAGGTATTCTTTAGAAAGTAACCGCTATTTCCAGATTCATAAGAGAGAGCTCATTAAATCAATGAAGGTCAGCTCTGTCCAATTGATATTTAAGTTTAATAAGTCACGAGAAAGTCTTGGAGAATTCAATGTCATCTTCAAACAACCCAATATTCTAAGCAGGCAGATGCTTAGGAGCTGTCTGTAAAATCCTGATCCCTTCCACCCGTGCTTTGTGTCAGCTGTCAGAGGAAGGAGTAGGAGGTCATGCATAAAAGTATCTGTGAATCCTGTCAGATCCATTATGAATGCCAGCCCTGCGAGGAGTGACAGGAACCAGGATCTTTCTCAAGCTGGCAACAGGTTTGCTGAAAGGATAATTGATTATTTCTGATGGTTTCCATTAATGAGCCCGGTGTGCTGGCACAGCCATGCAGCCTATAAAACTCCTTGGAATGGGTGGGAATTTCTTTAACAAAAATCTCCTCTGTCACGCAGCAATTCCCAGCAGTGGGAGATTCTGCATCGCAATGATTTCCTTTGTACCAACACAGACGCATTTGCAAAAAGTCCAGGTTCTTGAGTTTTCTTATGAATGTTTGACGCTGAGTTTCCCGGGCACAATTCCAAGCTTTAACTCAGAGGAATGGGAAGTGGAACCTCTGTGCTCTCAGCTTTGGTGAGAATACATTTAGGCAAATCTCTGAGGAAGCTCTGCTGCTGACTGCTACAACCTTATTTATTATTGAGTAAGATGGGAGCTGTTTATTCACCCCAGCAGCGATCTGTGTTTGCACCTCGCAGCTACAGCAGAAAATAAATGACCCGTGCGGGAGGCTGGGAAGGGAAAGTTGCAAAAACCTCGGGGTGACGTTTATCCCTCCCATCCTCACCTCCAGCCCTTCCCCTCGAGTCACGGAACCGCAGGGCAGCCGGGGAGCTGCTGCTGGGTTTGCCGGGCTCGGTGACTCCGTGGGAAAGCAGCGCCTTTCCTCCGGGATGTCGGCAGCGCCAGATGGCTGCGCACAGCCCGCGTGCTCGGGTGGAGATGCCACATTTTGTGTCTGATGCTGCCTGGAGATTTCACTCGGAGCTGATGCGAAAATCCCAAATCTGCAGTGGTTCTGCATTCCCAGAGAGACCCCAGAGAAATTTGATGATGCAATCGTGCCCCTCAATATTTTTGCTGTGGTGGTTCACTCGTGGTGGGCGGGGGTTGTCGTTGTGTTGGGATTGTGGGGGTTTTCTTTCAATAACTTTTAAATTCAGCTATTTTTTCAAGATAAAAACTTAGTTTTTCCTCACATTTCACAGATTTTTTTCTCAGCCTTAACATCAACGCCAGGTTTGATAGGGGTCTGAGCAACCTGGTCTGGTGGAAGTTGTCCCTGCCCATGGCAGGGGGTGAAATGAGATTTTCAAGGTTCCTTCCAACCCAAACCATCCTATGATTCTCTAATTAAATATCTTATTACAGCTTTATAAAACTAAACAATGCGACCAAAGGGAACAGAAGGTGTTTTATGGCTCCTGTTCGAGGCAAAGCACATCAGGAGTCACATTTAGAGCAGCTCTGATGCAGCCCAGGGGGAGTTCCCCAGTTCAGGAACGCACAGGGCACCCACCCCGTTCCTTGGGGCTCAGGGTGGTCACACAAAGCATTTATGGCCCAAGAACAGACAGAAATAGGGTGGGTAAGAGGTAATGGCTGTTCCTTATAAAATTCTGGGGTATTTGTTGGTTTTTTATTTGTCTTTCTGTCCTGCACTTGGGTAATTGAAGGAGCGTGGCTTTCCTGGGCACTACAAATAACACAGCAGTCAAAGGATTGTCCATGAGCTCAGAGCACCCCCAGTGGAATTGTCCATAGTCCTGACACCGCAGAACAACCCCGGCTCCACCATCAGGGCCTGGGATTACTCAGGATCCTGAGCTCTCGGAGTGTTGGTGTGGATGGGACTCTGGGAATTAACACACTGTAGGAAAGGAAGCAAAAATAGCCGGTGTTTTCTCTTTGTGCAGCGCTGTGAATCATTTCGCAGCCTGGATGATGCAGATATATATATATATTTATATTCACACACATATATATATCTCTTTCATTTTTCCTGGTTCGTCAGCCACACGTATGGAAGCTCTTTCCTCTCCAGAAAAAGGCTGAAATGCACAACACATGAGGTAAAAGCGTCTCAGAGCGTCAGAGCACACACAGCTCCCGTACTTTCTGTACAAACTCCTGCTATGTTTGGTTTCTCTGCACCAGCAGCTTGTGATTATTTTTTTCCTTGGTGTTGGTATTTACTTTTTAGTCCCCGTGGGCACATCTGGACAAGATGTGGGCGCTGATAGTACAACACCAATCCTCTTCCAGGGTCCTGTGGATGGATTTTTTCATTACTGTGCCTGAGCAGCTGTGACACGAAGCAGAGAGGCGCTTTCTGTGGTACAGCACCCGAGCTTGTTTCCATCACGGAATTGTACAGATCTGCATTTCACACTCAGCAGTTTGCTGATGGCACGGAACAAGCCAGGGGTGGTGTTTTATAGTCAGTTTAAGCATCAGGGTGTAAAACTGCACAGCTGTGCCCATATGGAGACATCCATTTCTCCCCAGGCGTGTCCCCAGCCTGTCAGGGGTGCTCACTTGGGTCTGGCTGGAAGAACCTGCTAAGACCTCTCCATTGGTTGTGATTTACATCAGTTTGGACCATTTGTCCCTTTTACTTACAATTTTCTCACCATCTCTCTTTTTTCTCTTTTCTTTTTTCTTTTCTTTTCTTTTCTTTTCTTTTCATTTCTTTTCTTTTCTTTTCTTTTCTTTTCTTTTCTTTTCTTTTCTTTTCTTTTCTTTTCTTTTCTTTTCTTTTTCTCTTCTCTTCTCTTCTCTTCTCTTCTCTTCTCTTCTCTTCTCTTCTCTTCTCTTCTCTTCTCTTCTCTTCTT
>VYZT01051616.1:40763-116166 GCA_013400735.1 Pomatostomus ruficeps | reverse complement strand
AGATTTTTTTTAAAAGCTTCCTTACCCTTCTTGCTTTGAGTATTCTGCAGGGCCATTTCCTGTCTCAGGGCACAAATGGAAGCCTCACGCACGAGAGCAGAAAGGTCTGCCCCTCTAGAGATAAAAAACCAGGTTATTTGGGGAGAAATTTCTCTTGTCTTTTGCTGATGGCATGTAGCAAGGCAAGACACTATGTAAATGACATGAAAAATTGGTTGTGCTGTCACAAAGTTTCGCCTTAAGAACACTGCAAAGAAACCTGACGGCCACCCAGGCTGCACCCTGCATTATGGAGTGATGCCCTCCAGATTTTAGCCACAGATTAAGATCAAATTAATGAGAAGCAAGGGAAGAGGCAAAATCCCCATTGAGCATCTTTGAAAATGCCAAAAGACTGATTAATATTGTGCCACTTGGTGAGAACATAACTTCTTCCCTTTTTTTATAGAAAAAAGAAAGATTCAAATTAAATCCCTCACCATTACAAAAGGGAGTTTCTCAAAGCTGCATCAACAGAAAAGTTAACATCCTCTTAAAATAACAGTATCCACAAAACATGGTAACATCAGTTTAAGAATTTGTTTCCAGTCTCCTGGAACTGGAACAGCTGGAACTTTTCACAAGCCTTTCAGCTGTTTAAAGTCATTGAACCAAAAAAATTTTCAAAATTAACTCCCCATGCTTCATTTGAGGGTACTAGGCATGAAGTATTTAAAAAGCAAAAATAAAAGCCAACCAGATAAAAGAAAAACCCCAAACAAACCAAAAGCAAAGAAATCAAAACCTACAACAAAAACTCAAACACACGCACACACACACGAAGCCCCCAAACTCAAAACACAGATGAACTCAAGCACCAAAAACCCCACAACCAAACAACAAAACCCCAAACAAAAAACCCACAAAAACCCCACAGCAAGAAACCAAACCAAAACCCCCACACACTGAACAAAAAAAACACTGGACCATAAACCAGTGAATGAAAGGCGTAGGAAGAAAAAGTACTCATCTTTCCCAAGTAATATTGTGGCAAGCAGCCTGTCATAAACTTTATCTTTTGTGAACTACATGAAAACATTGAGTATCTCTAAATTATTGAATAGCTTACAGCTTTTTAAGTTTTATGGACGATAATTGCAAATTATTCTGACAGATATGGCCATCAAGCTTCCCCTAAAGCCACACCTTCCTATTCCCAAAGCACAAGTTGAAAAGGGCCCTCATTACTTTGTCAAACAGATTGCTCTGTGACAGAACAAGTTGTTATGGCTGTTCAACCAATTTGCTTTCATCATCATTGTATATGGGCCCACAACTTAGAGAGGGCTCTTCTGTCCTCAGATGATGCAAGAATTATAAAATAAAACCAAAAGGCCTCCACTGTTCCGTATTTGCAACATGAAGAGGACTATTCCAGCTGAAGAAGACTTTAGCATCCATATATTCCTACCAACTTCTTGAAAAAAGCACGAGTGAAAGCAAGAAAAATAGCCTGAGGGAAAAGGCTTATAAAGTTAAGAAACCGTCTTAATAATACCAACAAAACACACCTGATCATGCATCAGGAGACTGCTGGCACTGCACTTTAAATATGAAAAACTTGAAGATACTCACGTGTAACAATCACAGTGCTGACTGTAAGCAATTTCCTCAAGGCTTATATCACGATCTAGTGGAGGCCGTGTGCCATCCTAAAGGAGTTGTGGTAAAGGAACAGAGAAGGTAAGAAAACTTTTTTTTTACATATGCCATCCCTGAAGTGATCAAATTTCTTTAATCAGGAATCATATAGGGGTCTGACAAGTTACCTGCAATATCCACAAAATACTAATATTTTTAATCTCAAACTGACAAGAAGGATAATCAGCCTTAAAACCATTTACTTATAAAATGTTAAGCACTGTTAGATTTTAACTTCCCACACACAGATTAAATCTTCTCTAAGGAAACGATGGCCAGCCTGCCACACGGCATTGTAAGACAAACACTATTCCATATGTGGGCTTATTTTTAATAATAACTGGTTGCTTCAGCAGCTTTGTTTAGCTGAACTTTCTCTAGTTTTAGTGTGTAGTGAAATCAAAGAGCTAAGCAATAGGTATGTCAGTTTAGTCTTATCACCTTTAAGAGTAAAATAATTATGTACCATTTACAGTCTGGATATAAATTTTCAAACTTAGAAGTTTTCCATCTGGATTTCATAGAGGTTTACATATACTGAAGATTTTTGGACACTACTTTTCCATATTATTATTCCTTTCTCCACAAAGACCTCTGAAGTGGTTTCTTTTGTTAGTATTTTTGCATCTCCAACAGCAAAAAATATTAAACTACATTATAAATTATATTTGAAACTTGCCAACAAAATTTCCAAACACTGTAAGCTTGAAGATCCTTCCTGTTATCCTTAGACAACAGTGAAGTAGTATCATGATAGTACAGAGATTCAAATGTCTCTTGTATCAAACAATACCTGAGTTTTGACAGGAAAGAACACTTTTTTGATACAAGGATAAATTTCTGCCAGAAACTCGTTTGACAGAAATGCATAAATTCATATAATTATTTTCTGACTTCTTCAGAGGAACTAATATACTACATACCTACAATACCTTCAAGAGAAAAAATAAAATGTATAGCAACTGGCAAGATAAAACACTTAAATACTTAACAGACAGTGGAACAGTAAAGGACTAGGCAGAGTAAGGAAAGAATCTTGAATGAATCTTTAACAGTTAGAAAGGGAAAACCAGAGTAACACCACAACAAAAAGATAAAGCAGCAGCCTGAATTTGAAAACATCCTGAAAGGAGACTTTAACCTGGAAACAAGGAAGTTTAATACAATTTCATATGGGATACTTTAGTAATTCTTACAGGAAATTGCAAGCCAGAGAGATGCCTTCTCCACTAAAAAGAAACTGGAGGAGCAAACACATCGGGCATTTTTTGCTCTGCCCGCTCTGGTGCCAAGCTCTGTGCAGCAGAGGAGCTTGATGCAGCTTGCAGGAATGCCAGTACGGTAGTAACTGGAACATGTGGAGACAGGCTTCCCTTGCATAATACGCGTAATTGGAAATGACTGATTTGTACAAGTTAACTGAAATAAAAGTCTTTCACAACAAAGTTTCAACCTACATTTAGGCTGTCTGTCTTCCTGACAACCTGTTCTTCCCCCAAGTCCCTTTTCTACCCCTCATGCTGCCTTTCTAAGCATCCATATTTTCATTCAGCAACAATTCTGTTCCCACATACTGTGCACATATTCCTTGGAGATTTCTGGGAATGCATGCCGCCATCCAGAAGCCACTCACATCTGCACCAAACATTTTGTTTTCTCTAGCCTTGAGCAACTGTGTACTCAAATTTTTCAAATTTCCTTACCTAGAATGCATAAATTAAATCTGTTAAAAAATAAGGTTTATTTCAACTAATTTAACATATTTCCCCTTCTTTCTACTCCATGAAAACTCCTACACATTTTTAAAGATTTAACTCCTCATTCACTACAAGGATTTGCAATCAAAATAGTCAGACTCGTCTGAATTAAGCACGCATGGAAGCATCTTGCATTCCAACATGCATGATAAGCAACACCATAACCAGTGACAGGATCCAGAGAAACCAAGCTGATAAGCACTGTGCAATGTATTCCTTCTTGCTGTCACAAAAAGGCCCATAAGCAGATAAGGTCACATCAAACATGATTTCTCAGCAGAAGACAAAAATATTCTGGCAGTGGGATAATAGCAGGGTTACCACATCCCATTGCCACTCCTCTTGGTGTTATCGCAACAGGAAGATAGGAGCGTAGGCACAAAGATTCCCAGAAAAAGGGAGCAAAGACACTTTTCAGTGACCTCGCCCAGGATTTATGGCAGTAAAGGCAATTCTGGGCTTGATTCTTGACAGGAAACTGGAAACAGTTCTCCCTAACAACCAGCTGGTCACTGCCAGACAAGAGGAAGCCAAGTGATGAAGCGAGGACTCGGTGCAGTTCCTGGTCCTCAGAGCTGCCCACAGCGATCCTGCCCCTGCCAGGTGGGTGTGTCTTGGTGGCTATGTGTGGCTGTGAGAGTGTGAGCAAGGGAAACCTGCGAGAGTGAGAGAAATCAGCTCTGTTTAGTGCCACCTTTTCCTCCAGTGAAGGGAGCAAAGCACCAAGCTTTGCTGCGCTATTCCCCTACATCCCTAATTATCTTTAAAAATCAACTTGGTAAAATAAAAATCATGATTCTTTACAGTTTCAAAAACTATTCATGGATGTTACACTCAATTTCTCTCAACATCTCATGAAAAGTGATCATCTTTAAGAACAGTGTTGTAAAAAGCATTAACTGAAGTATTTCTGTAAACTAGAAACAACAAATTGGTCTACTGCAAATAGCAAATGGGGGAATATTTAATATATTTTTATCCATGAAGCAATGCACAGAACAAATGAAGGAAAGTCTAACATCCTGAAATTTGTAATGAGAGTTCACCCTCTGAACACCCATTCCAGCATGAAAGAACAGGCTTGAACAAGTTCTCACTTTCTGAATTCTGAATTAACTATTGCCTATACACCACAACTTCAATGTTACACAATTCTGGATTATCTTTTATTAGAAATATACTGAATAATTTCTGCCAGACTCCTCATAATGCTATCTTTTCTCTATAGTAAAGACTTTGTCTCCTTTGCAGTTCAGAAAAAAAAAAAGATCTGATAAAACACCTGCTCTTAACAATCAATGTTAATCTACTGGAAAAAAGTAGGAAATACCCAAGTAATTCACAATACTTTGTATGTTCCTTTTTAAGGCCTTGATTCCTGCTCTACCATGCTTGGAGAAACACTCAAACAGAATTCCACAATCCAAGTTTCTAAAGTGGTAGATGGTGCTGTTAACCACAGGGAGGACCCATGAAGGCACAGATTTCACATTTCCACATTTACTTTAATCTACAACCTCTGTCATCACAAGCTTCCTTCAATCCTAAAGCAAATTAGGTGTCACAATTACTGTTGAGCAAATACAACTGAAGCTTGTGAATCATTCTGATGGATGTCTGGAACCCCCCAAAAAAAGCTTACAAAAGACTTCTAGGCCCATTACTCACACAGATAGGAATCTTGTAATTAAATCTGTTCAAACTGTGACTATAAAGGCAGCAGCTTCTGTGTTTAACAGGTTTAGTTTACTCAAGATTCATCAGCCCCTTGCAGTTTCAGAGCAAATTTAACAGCAGGCAGACTGGGGGATTATTTTTATGACCTCATGGAACAGCTGAAAGTATTCAAGACACAGGATCCTGCAATTCTTTGTAACATTTCGTTTGTCTTACGTCATTCCACCATGCTTCAAGATTAGGGATTTATTTCCAAATACTCACCTTAGTGATAGTCTTTAAAATAGCAAGTCGATCTTCAGGTGGTGGCAAACCCACATAGAGTGTTTTATCCAGCCTCCCAGGACGCAGGACAGCTGGGTCAATTATATCTTAAGGAGGGAAAAAAAAAGCAAAATTCATCCATAAATGAGACTCACCTTTAGGAAAGTCTGCACATGAGAAGGAATACATGCATATTTGTACCAAGACTGAAAGAAACATTTGTGCCATGGCTGAAACTCTAAGCATTAAAGTAGCTGATTGAAAAGGTTTCATTTTTATCAATAAAAGTCTCTGCCACCCATCACAGTTAAGCCACATCTGCTCAATGATGGCTCATAAATACCAGTTTAATCTCTTCAGATACAAAGACAACTCCATATGTGGCAATACAGAATTAGAACATTTTTGCTGAGGAATTCCACAGTAATTACTAGCAGTTTTTTCTACTGGAAGGAACTCTACCCAAAGGGACAGTGGTAAGTCAAGCAAAACAAGTACACAGGGCCAATCACAACCATCCATATGCAAACTTAATTTTATTGGTCATCTGCATTTCTACTATATAATAGTTATCTGAATGGTAAAAGAGGAAACCCATGAAAATACCTAAGATAGCTGCAAAGTACAGAATTTGTTTCCCAGGGAGAACTACAGACTCTGAATTCATTATGTGTGGAGAAGTAAGAGAGCAAAAATTATCACAGCTGTTTCTAGAAAACCATTCAAAGCTTAAGTGTAATAGAAATGTGTAGCAGCCTTTTAGCACCACAGGCTTCACTACTGAATGTACACAAACTAAGTCAGGAGATAAATACTGACTACTGGTATAACAAGAGATACAGACAGGGCAAAAACTTGGAAAAGGCCTCAGTTTCTGTCTGTGTTTCAGCACAAACTGCCTGCATGATGTTTCTCAATGCTTCTTGATGCCCTATTTCTCCATCTACCAAAACCCAAGAATGGTATTAATTGCTCTATTTCACTAAGGAATTCTATGGAGTCACCATCCCTGGAGGTACTAAAAAGACATGTAGGTGTGGCACCTGGGGACATGGTTCAGTGGTGGCTTGGCAGTGCTGGTGGACTCCAGGATCCCTGAGGTCTTTTCCAACCGAAATGATTCTATCACTCTACGATATCCTACATGCCACAGTAATGTGAGCAGCAAAGTCACAAAAGTACTCACAGAAGATATACAGAAATCTGTAGTTTGAGTGTAATAGACTATTTTAAAGTATATAAATTCTATGGATGTGTGAGGTAGCTACTGCAAGAACCTCTCCCAAAAGTGACAGTTGATAGTTCCAACTAAGCCTGAAGCTGGAAATTATCAAGGCCTCCCAATGAATCTGCCAACACCCTTCATTGGCTCTGCCCTCCTGACAAAACAGAGCTAACAGACCAACTATTGCATTCCTATACATTAAAGATGAAGGACTGGGAAAAGTGAAGCTGCTAATCTTGACTGTACAGATGTTTTAAAGAAAACAGACACCACCCAAGCCCTAAAATAGTACCAGGGAAGCAAAGCTATCCCTTTTTTGCAAATGAAAAGTTTGCTTAACTCTGTCAGGACTTGAACTACCTGATCCTACCACAATATGGTCTTGGTTCACTTTTTGAAGATGCTCATAGTTTCGTTCAAGTCGCATTTATGGAAGCAAAAATCAGCTACCGCAAATGTGAAGAGAATGGTGAGGGAAAAAAAAAAAAGGAACGACTTGTATTCGTTTAATCCAGACCAGATGAAACATGGGTTAAACAGAATGCCTGCCATGGCAGGCACAGACAAACACTTGTTACTTATACATCTGTGAATAGTTCTAGATGACACTTTGTCTTGCTTTTGACACAAGTGCACTTTCCTGTTTCTGTGCTTCTTGTCACATTATAAGAGGAGATGACAAAGTTCACTTGAAGGATCAACTACAAACACCAAAACAAATACTCGCAATGGGGACTGCATTACAACACCAGGCACTTGCTGATTTTCCTGTTCTAACATTCCAAAAATAAATATTAAATAATATTTTAAAATATTAAGCTTGCTACGTAAAATACTGTTTCCATTTTGCAGGCTGAGAACGTGGTACTTGCTATTTGTCCAACAACAGGAAGTCAGCAATGCGGTCTGAAGTTGCATTCATCTTTTTGTATGAAAATGATCACACTGCCTGCATTCAAAGAGTTACCACAACTGACAGAACCAGATAAGCTGCAGTAATGGTGGCTTACAGCAACTAGACCACACCAAAGGTTAAAGCACAGATCTACACTCTCCATCTCTTCATGGATCAACTAATTTAATTCTTCTGATTCTGACCTGGGCCTGAAGTTCTTGAAAACTCAAGTCACATAACCCAGAAAACTAGTATTTACTCACTGGGCAAACTCACTCATTAGATGCACTTCATATACATTTAAAAGAACTGAATCAAGTTCTCCTTTAAGGAATTTCAAAGCATTGACCCTGATAAATCATAACACTCTCTCCATATCTATTATCTTAAAACTTATCTAAACAGAAGAGAGTCAACTCATTTTAGATACATTTAACATTTTAATGAAATTAAGGTAGTTATTGCAGATATCTCCTTCAAAGCCTATTATTATCCCTCAAGTTGGAAAGAAAGTGAAGCATGGAAATGTGATAAAACACAGCACTCCTTTTCCAAGCACTTGTCTCACAGAGAGAATATGCTTTTATTAAGAGGAATGTCCAGTTAATAATTTCCTGCCTTTCTGAGGTGGTCAATGGTGTTGACTGTCATTAGAAGACAGTAGTATCATTTTCCAAATAATATGATAAAATGACATAAGAAGATATTTAGAATACATCCATTCCTTGCTCTGTTTTTAAGGGTTAAAACAGGCACTAACCTCTAGAGAATGATGTCATATTTCAGTTTGCTACACTGCTCTTCAAACTACTGCAAAATTCTTTAAAATCATTAAATTCTATTGGAAGTATCTTTGCATGAATTCCTATATGGTGACATTGTATTGGTCCATAATAGCATCTGTTAGTCCCACATTAATTTCCAGTTGATTATTCACGTCTTATCTCAACTGTACAGGAGCCAACCACACTTACAGAAGTTCAGTGCATACCAGCAATGACAGCTGTTGTGTGAGTCCATCAAACTTCTCCTGTACTCTCGCTACAGCTGTCAAAAATGTATTTGAAGCACACAAGATCCAGGCCCTCCCATTTGTGATGATCTGAAACACAGGCTCAGAAACCCTAAAAGTTTTTCTAAGACTCCAGGTGAACACTGCACTTAACAACTGAAGTTACTGTGGAAGATACACAACACTCAAGGGCCGCTGAAATGCAGAAATATAATTTGTGTGAATTAGAACTATTATGAAAGAAATTGTTCCATGCCTCATGTATTAAGTGCTTTTCTTAGATCTTATCTTGCTTTTAATTCAGTAACATGTATAAACAGGTAAAACATAAACAATGCCCAAACCCAAACTGTAACTATTGTTAAAGACTGGTGATTATTTTTTTAATTGTGTTTCAAAACATGTGGTTCAGGTGAATAGCTCTAAAAAAATTAAACTTGCTAACAAAAATAGAACTCACTGATACTAGGATCATGCTCAAAGGTAACAGCAGAAGGGGAATTTTGCAAGAATTCATTTAAGAAAACTAGAGAGAGAGACCATGAATAAAAGCAAGACATCATCACAGTTTATGTCAAGTTTAAAATCACTGTCTTGTCTGTTTCCTCATGTTACATACAGTTCCCCAGATCCCAGGGGAAATGCTGCTGATGCCTTGGTCAGCATTGCTCTAAGGAGTTTATAAATGCTCAAAGCCTGGAGAAGTAAGAGAAGAGCAGAAAGCAGCAGTGTCCCATCCTGAAATTCAAACTGGTAACTAGAAAATTGTGGGAAATTACAGATTTTGATTTAACAGTAATTTGGCCGTTGCGTAGTATTTAGTCTTGAATTTGGGGAAGGAAGTAGACTGGAAAAGAATATAATTATTCTGACCAATAAAGGTTCTAACAAGACATGATATTTCTGCCTCTGTTTTTTCCCCCCTCTCTCTCTGATGATATTGAGTGCTTTAAAAGTTTCATCCTCTTCAGACAAAGTTTGACATTGATTCTGCATTTAGGTGGAAAGAGATTGAGTTGGGAATACTGCATTGCTGCTAATTTAGAAGGAGTCAAGAAATATCTCCAGAGGACTTTCAAAGTCACTGAGTAAGTGCAAAAAACATTCAAATATCCTGCTTTTTAGGGCACATCAAAGGCTTTTTTCAGCACTGCCAGAATAAGAATTACCACTTGCAGATTGTAGATGATAAACAAGGGAGCCAATCTATTGTGCCTGCCCTTTTGGCAGAATGGGAATTAGAGCCTTCCAAGTCCTGAAAGGCTGTTATAAAAGAGAATTTGGCAGTCTTCAGCCATGGGGTATAAACCACCACCATTTCACAAGACCGCACTGGAACAGCTGTGCCTGGAACATATCCTGCTGCCAAAAGTGGTTGAGCCACTGCTATCCTAACTGCAACTACTCCTAAATAGTAACAATAGCAATAATAGCAATAACAATAATAACAACAACAACAACAGTAATAATAACTTACGACAGAAGACTCTTCCTATTGCACAATGATTTCAGACTACAATGCTGACAACAAACACAAAGTCATGAACAGCACCAGCAACCAACTATCAAAGCTACCACACATGCAATCACTCTAACAAAAGAAGCATCTTGAAAGCCATTTTCTCTCACAATAAATTACACTAGCATGGATTAAAAACTATGAGATCTCACACTTCACAGCCCCGGCCCAGTGGAAGACTGCTGGAAGTTCTGCTGGGACACATATATTATTTAGATTTACATTACACAAGCCCCCGCCCCTGCAGCACCTCTATTCACCACAACTATGACAGAAAAATCTTTCTTACAAAGATTTTTTTTGCCTTTTCAGGCACCACAACTTTAATTGTTTGTGGGAATTACTTCAATATAGTAGCCAGTATAAGCTATGCTTGTCCTACAGGTCCCTGCTTGTGCTTTGCACTCTTAAGGAGGTTAAGAGTGCTTTACTAGCACAGGCTTCACTGCTCTCTACCTGCAGAGTGCTTCTCTTAACCACCCAGACCACACCAGCAAAACCTCATTGGTGAACACTGCCTCCACCTAGGCCCCATGAACAGTGAATAAACTACAGGAGAGAAAAATCAGTATCCCCAACTCAACCACAACTTCAGCAGAAATTGTTCTGATGAAAGCTGCATCAGTTGGAAACTGTATTTCCTCACTAACAAATGCAGATATCACAAGAAAAAATTATGGTCTAAACCTATCCAAGATGTTATTCATACACACAGCTGATGTCCTGGTGAAGCAAGACATCCATCCTATCCAAACTGCCCCTTCCAGCAGAAGCTGGATGCGTCAAGCTTGGCCATTCAGAAAAAAATTATTTTATCATGTTGGCAAAACAACTCCTTGTATCTTTATCATGATAAAATCATCAAATTGAAGGATATAAATTCATCTACAAATTCAATAAACAGAAATTAATTTTATTTATTATCCCTCCCTTTGCATTTTCTTTACATTTGGTATTTTTACCTTAAATTCACTTTTTTCACTGATGTCACTGCTGATTTCATGCCTTACACATTTCCCAGCTGCCCTCAAATATGAGCCCAAACCTCATTATTTGGTAAGGTGTTGTAATTTTAATTATTCCTGTATGGTCAAACAGTACACCTGCCACTGGAGCTGAAAAAGGCAACAGTGACATTTTAAAACTGAAGAAAAAAAGGGGAAAAAAGATCCCCAAGCCATTCCAGAGGTCCTTTCTAACCACATAATGGTAAAAATGCACCCAATATAAGGCTTATAGAGAGGGGAATTAACAATTGCACAGGTGTCTATTTCACATATGCAAGGAAGCACTGAATCAGTGCAAACCTAAATCAGGGAATTAGGACAAACCTGCCACACATAAATATTTGTATTTTTAAATTAACACATGAGCAATATTTACCCTAAACTGTCCCTGCTGAAGCTGCTGGAGTGCTGGCACTCAGCTGCCTGCACGAGAGGAGTCCTTAGCTCAGAACAGCGACACAGAGCAGGCTGAAAAGGATCGGCCCCGTGCCCAACCAGCTGAGGAGGCACTGCAGGAAGTACAGCTGGATGTGTCCTTCCCTTCCAAAGTGTTGGAATTCCCAGCCCAAGCTACCAGTCAGAGATAAGGACAAGTCAGTAATTAGATATGAAGGCCTTGAGAAACACTTCCAAACAAGGCTGCTTGATAAAATGCTTGTGATAGCACAACTAAATTAGGGAGAGATCTCTTTCCTAAGGCAACCTGATGACGCTCCCACCAACACCCTTGGTACATCCCACTGCATCTATCTATAGAATAACCTTATTTTCTATTCTGCATTGCGTTAGAGAGCTCAGGACCAGCAAGTTCATGCCAGGAAAACCTACCACTTTAAGTCAAAGAATCTGTACAAGATCTCATACTTCATCACATGGAAGGCCTGAGTCTGTCATGGTGCAAAGAATTCGAGAGATAGGAAGATCTTCCTCCAAATCTTTGAAGTTTTTAACCACTGGAAAAAAACCCCCAACTCATAGTTGCCTATTATAGATGACTTCAGACCAAATTTTCCTTGATTTATAATACTTCAGCAGTATCAAGTATTTTAACTATCTCATCTTCCAAATTACATCCAAAATAGCCATGCTACTGTTTTTCCCTGTTAAGCCATTTCTCAGCAAAATTCTACATCTTGTCCTTACTTAATACATGCAAGTAAGAAATAACTGTGTCTCACTGTAAGCAGTAATTTGTCAAATACCTGTTCTAGGTGCAAAGGTTCTTTCCAAAATTCTGGTACCCACACAAATATGGTTTTACCACGAGAGATTTGTAACCCCGTATTTCATTTCAGTTGCAATATTCAGAAAAATGCTCATAACCAAGGAAGGGCAACACCTTCATGCTTGTTTCTTCCTAAACTGACAACGAATTCCTTTACTTATAACTCACAGCTTTTAGATGGAATTCAAATTCGGGAAAGACAAGTTTCTTGCTATAAAACTCATGACTTCTCCATAATACAAAACAAACCAAAAAATAGAGACAGAATGTTGCTTGTAAAACACATGATGTTTGTAAATCAGACACCAGTGTTTAGCTCATTAACTGAGAAGATGCTGCTGAAATTGCAAAAGCACCAAAACTGAAAAGCCAGTGAGGGAGCAAAGATAGCTGTCAATATCCAAGCTGGACAGAACATGACGAAACAGGAGAGTAACTGTTCCAAACAGAGCCTTGTTCAGAACATGGAGCCCAGGAAGCAAAAGATAAGCAAATGCAGAAATGATTTAATGTGAGACAGATGTCTCCAGGGGAAAAAAAATAAAAGAACAAAAAAGGAAAAAAAAAGGCAGAAAATGATAAGGCTGCTTTGGATAGAAAATCAATTTAAGCAGTAAAAAAAAAAAAAACCATTTTAGGTCTCTTTTCTGCTTTTACATTGCAAGGAGATAATCCACAGCAGCCAAAGGTCTTTTCAGTGCATTTTAACAGCAATGGTACCAGGTGCTACGTGAGACACATTTTAATGAGATTTGAGATTGCTTTATCTCACACTGCCACAAGAACATGGAACAGACTAACTGATCAGAAAAGCTTTGGATTTGAGGAGACACTGTAATTTTAAGTACAGAACAGGCTTAGTTAGAGAACTCAAATATTTAAGAACACATGATTTCATTAGAATAGAATCAAGGATGTGTGATTAGTTGTTTCTGACTTTTGGGTCCTTACCTGGCCTGTTTGTAGCAGCCATAATGAAAACCTGCTGCCGATTCTCCAGCCCATCCATCTCCGTGAGGAGCTGGTTCACTACCCGCACACTGGCTCCTGACTTTGAAAGGAGAAATTTGTCAACAAAATCGAGAAAACAGAGGTAATCTAAATATCACAAGGTAAAAGAAACAAAAGATCTACTAGTTCCCTGCACTGAAACGCTACTCAAACAAAAAAAAATCACACTTCCAATGGAGCTGCATACTGGATTCCTTCTCTCATATTCTTAGCATGTCTCCATCCCAAATTCACACTATCTACATACTAGCCACATATTCTAACAGGTGGCAAACATTTTTTTCCTATTAAAACTAAAGGACTCACTTAAAGGAGTACATATAAATATTTGTACTAGTTGTTCTGATATCTACCTCAACAAGAAGACACAAAATTTCTCAATATTCAGTTTTTTGAGGGAAAGGCGTTCTTAAATATCGAAACCTCTGAAACAGTATTTTAAGCAGGTGAGCTAGTGAGAGGTAAATGTTAATTCCACAGTAGCAACATCCTACTACCAAACTCAATAGCTTAACCTGAAGTTCTCTGGATAATTTTTCTATATATGCATACTAAAAAAAAGTATTAAGCTTTATAAAACTTTACCAACATATTTTCCCTCAAATGACAGAAAGCCCAGTGGATTACTGTTCTTGGGAGATACCTTTCTGGGTATTTCTGTTGCCTGCAATGTCACAAAAGCTGCAACTGAGAGTATTTATTTGAGGAGATATTTGAAGGCAGACTCACTTCACGGTCAGACCTCCGAGGGCACAAAGCATCAATTTCATCAAAGAATATAACACAGGGGGCTGAATTCCTGGCACGCTGGAATACCTGACGTACAGCACGTTCACTTTCACCAACATACTAAAAAAATAGGAGAAACAACACTGAAACAATGCAAGACACGATGATTTTGCTTGGAAAAAAAAAAAATCAGTGGTTTTAAATACTATTTGAGGTACTGTGCAAGGGAGAAATGCAACCTGCTAATCAGTTTAATTCTGATAAGAGCCTCTTATCTCTGTTCCCTTACTGATCATGATTTACATGGGAACTAATTGTCACTAGTTGACTTTTGACAATTTGCAGTACATTCAGAGTTTAATAGAATTCCTTTTTTCTAGGCAATAAATCTAACTTGCCATCATTCTGGTGACGAAAATTAACAAATACAGTCTTAATTAAGGACCCTGTTGTTCAGCTGTTCATAAACAAACCCAGTGAGCAGTGTGAGCACAATGAACATCTGAAGTTCACAGAGTCGTTGCCTGAAGACAGGGGCTTCCCTGGTGGTAGGGAACTGAAAAGTCAGCCAGAATTTCACTTTGAATGCTGAGTTGTAGGAACAGGGGCTGTGAAGTTGTAAATGCAAACACTTAATTTTTTCCAAACAAACATGTTTTGATACAATATATATGCTAACACAGTCTCTGAACCACAGCCAACCATTTTCTCTGTATTCCACAAGGAAGTTGGGCTCCTCATTAACTTAAGTGTTCTATTTCCTGCCTGTACCAGCACTTGAAGCAGGCATATAAAAATGTTTGGGAAGAGATCACTCAAATCCACTATGTTGGCCTTCCCAGCTGGGAGCTGCAGCCACCTTGCTCAGTTCAACACATTCTCTTGACTCTAAAAGGGACTGAAGTTACATCACAGCACTTCTAAGTCCAGTGCTTCAAATATTTGAACCACAGCACTTTTATCTGTTGCCATTTAAAATCCACATGCTACAGAAAAGCCGTGATGTATGTAGATGGTCATTCAGAACCCTGCTTCAAGTCAAGAAGGCTCCACCTGCCAGGTAATTTAAACTTAGATAAATACTTAAGCTACACAGGTGACTTTCTTCTATTCACATGAACAACTTCACTGCTAAAAACTTTAGGAAGAGGTTAAATAAGGCAACTTCAGTTGTACCAATATCAGTTGTGTAATTATCGGGAATTTTGCTTGCCCCACATTTTGGACAAGAATTCCATAAATAACAGAAGCCCCATGATTGGCACATACCATATTTAGCAGCTCAGGACCTTTCACAGATATGAAGTTCAGTCCAGACTCGTTTGCCACGGCCTATGAAAAACGTAAAGTCAGATATATATATAGATATATAGATATATATAACACACATTTATCATGTCTGCTTGGGTTCTGTCCATGGAATGATAAACAATACAGGGGAAGGAACACAGTTATTAACTGTTTGCAAAATATAGAAAACAGTACAAAGTATAATTACATGCAATTGAGAGTGGGAGGGGAACGGGGTAGCAATGTATTCCCTCTCTCCCTGATGAGGCAGTTCCAGATTCACACCCCACCCCCGACACCAGCTGAAGAACGCCCCATACCTATGGGAGTTATAGAGACAGTCAACTCTAAGAGCACTTGAAGACAAATATGAGAAACAATCTGAAATTTGCACAATTATCTGCATTTACGTGGAGAGGTAGTAAGAACTGAAATGTTCAGGAAGGAAAATAAAGGTAATTTAAATAAGGTAAATATAATAAATAAAATTGCATATATATAATAGAGTGTAGAGTACTCCCAAAATATCTAATCACAGTTATGTATTCCATAAAAGTGGGAATCGGATAGAGTTTCTCCTCATCTTTGCTACTTTTTCCTTAACCAACTTAATTCCCTCAAGTTTTGCAAGAATTCCTGCTCAATTCAAGCAAAGTTGTAACTTTACAATATGAAAAATTAAATAACTTTAGCACAGAGACCTATATTTAATTTTCTGATGAGATGTAGTGCAAAAGCCCAACTTCTGGCACTATCATCCAGACTCATCCCACAAAAACATCCACTTCAAGAAGACTCTCCAGTGTTTTGAATGATGTTTAGAAAATGCATTACCTTGGCTAAGAGTGTTTTGCCACAGCCTGGAGGCCCTGCAAGCAGGACACCAGCTGGAGTAGTCAGGCCTAGAGCTTTAAACTGCTCTGGATTCCGCACAGGTGCCTAAAAAGAAATTATCATTGTTATCTGTGGCATAAAGATAACATGAAACTTTTCATTTTAGTTACAGCTGAAAAATCATTCATAGCAAGTTCTTTATTCCAATTTTTTATAGGCTAAAAGAATAAAGATTTGATCAATTACCCCTAAAAGGGAGAAATATCATTATCCAGAGGCAAAGATTTTATTTACCAAAGTTACCTAAAGGTGTTAACGTTAAGTTGCCCTCTGACTGACAGCACGATTGCTAAGCTTCCAGCTAAGTAGTCCCCAGTTCTTTGTGTGGCAGTTGCATAACCAAGGTTATTGGGACAAAACCTTTAGAACACTTAAAGATTGAGCAATATGAGCACACTGAAAGCATGAATACAAAAAGCAAAATATTAAACATAAAAACCAGACTTGAAACAAATTCTGAAGTGAATTATACAAGCTTGACTGTTTAAAATAAATATATTGCAAAATACCACTATACCTTAAATAAATATTGAAAACAAACACAGATTTATTTCCTGCACAGGGGGGGAGTGCAAAAGACCTTTGGAAGTAAGGTTAAGACATACCAAGATTGCCATAGTCAGCTCGCCCCGAACATCCTCCAAGGCTCCGATGTCTGCCCATGTCACATCAGGAATTGTGACAAAGCCTTCTCTCTTGGCAGAGGGTTGCACTGATGACAGGGCAACAATAAAATCATTCATCTCAATGCACAGCTTCTGCAGCTGTTCCTCAGGCAAGGGGTCCTGCTCCTTCAGCAAATCCAAAAGTCTCTGCAATTCATCCTAAAGGTACATGGAAAGGGAGAGAAAAAGATTATGCAATGGGGTTAGACTTTCAGAACCATTTTAAGGGCTTTTTCAAAGCCATACCTCAACTATCAATCACATTATTATGTACAATACACATAAAATATGTAAAGTACTATTAACGATAAAAATGTTCCTGGGAAGCTCTGTTTACTTTTAACACAAATTGGAAAGGTTGGAAAGCACTGAGCTGAGCCTAAAATCTTGATTCAGATGCTACAGAAAATGAGCTAGCACATGTATTTTGCCTTTCAGTTCTTCCTACTGTTTCTCCCACATTGACTAGGAGAAAGGTATTTCCATGCTGAAATTTCCAAAATATGTATTATTTATACGTATTAATTCTGCTTTTAACAAGAAACTGCTTTTAAGAGAAAGTAAAAAACTGCTGGACAGCACAATTCTGACAATTCGCAGAATATTCAGTTCCGTATAAACTGTTAAAACTCTTAACACACTTTTAGAACATCCACTTTTATTTAATACCATCTGATTTCAAGACAACTGATTTCCTCAGCCTGATCAGACCTGGTTCTGCAAGCAGGCTCTGATAAAGTTTGGGCAAACAGAATAGAGATGCAGGGTAATGCTTTTCTACACTACCCCATGTTGCAGACCACAGTGACCCAGGGAGGTACATTCCAATTTCTCCAATCAGTTCCATATTGGAGAAAATATTTCATTGAAAAGCTTTCTATCTTCACAACATAAATGACTCCCCATTCTAATACAGAAGGGCAGTATCAAAGCCAGCTGCTACTGCACTACAAGTAAAGCTATATCATTATTTTCATTATAAGATAGAGGGAGAAAAAATAAATGTAAAAACTCTGTTAAGTTTCAACATTTGTCCTACAGGAGTATAAAGTATCACTTCCTCTCAATTTCAACTAGCATAGTTTTACAACTGACCACAAAGAAATACAAGTGCTTAGAATGCCTAATATTCCTTTTAAGCCCTCCCTCCTCTTAACAGAGCCATTGAGAGAAACTCTGCAATAGCCAAGACCACTGGGTTTGTTTACTTGAATTGTGTGAATAGTTTTTAAAGGTTTTGTATGTTTATTTTTCCATTATAAACATAATACAAGGGCTTTAATGACAATACCCTGTATTAGACTATGTCAACCTCCTGCCAGCTATGAAAACATGGCTTTGTTAGGATTAGACTTCCTCATTCTCAATGACCCCTTTGATCATGGTGATGTTGATAAAAGCTGCAACTACCTGCCCCTCCCCACTTTCTTTTGGCTACAGCAGGCCGCGGGAAGCACTGGGAGGTATAAGCACTGTGCTTATGTTACACTAATACAAAGGCTTACTACAGCTCTTTACACTGATCTTTGTCATCACAGCAACAGTGCTCTCTGACAGTCCCTCTAAAAACAAAATCTGAGCACAATGTGCATTTAAGCCCACTTATCTCCAGACAAATATTTAGGAGGCCGGCACATAATGAAGGCATATACAGACACCAGATTTTGAGAAGTAGGACCAAAGATTTCTATCTAAAGTTGTTCTGCTTCACTAACCTCCATGTTACTTAGGCCGAAGAATAATTCTGGCACTTGAAATACTATTTTCTGCAACATAGTTCCAGCTGTGCTGCACATTAACAGCTCATCTCTTCCTCAAATCTGCCACAGGTACTACACACCACATGTGATTTACCTCAAGTAATCACATAGCTGGAGGGCAAACAGGCTGCATAAATACTTCTAGACTTTGGCTTACTGTAACTCTACCAGGTCAGGGAAGAGCCCCAGGCAACATCACAGACATTTCACTGAGGGCACAGCAAATAGCTTGTGCAAAATATTCAGTGCAAGTCTGATACTTTTAAAATTTTGTTACAGTCAATACACTTTTGAAGAGAGATACAGCTACTCTTTTAAACTCTGCTCTGGTAGGAGACAAAACAACACAGCACAAAAAACCCAAAAAATCCCAGGGAAAAACCACACCCTGTATAAAACAGGAACATGATTTTTAGAAGGACTGGGGATCCACTTTTCCAGACCCATTATATGGGTTATTAGAATTTAAGCTCCTGACTTAGGAGCTGACATTTCTAAATCTAAATTTAATATTACAATGGCTGTGGATGTTTGAGAATTTATGAGCAATGACTTTCATAATGCTAAAATGGCTCAACCCTTCAGATGTTAAAACCACACGCTTCAAGGAACACATACCTCAGGAGGACGTTCTGCTTGTCTGGTGCCCTCTTCCACCAGGATGTCTGTTCCTACCCCAGTGCTTCCTTCAGCTGAGCTCCCTCCAGAGTGCGTGTGTTTCCTCCTGTGCTCCTCAGCTGCTATCAGGACTCTGTTGACTGTGCACATGGCTGCCTCACGACACAGGGCCATCAGGTCAGCCCCCACATAGCCCGGAGTCAGCCGGGCTAAATGACGGAATTCAAACGACTCTGGGAGCTTCAGTTTTCGACACAAAGTCTGGAGAATTCTACCCAAGTAGAGGGGGGGAAAAAGATAAAGCTGTAGAAAAAGCTGTTACCTTTTTTTTTTTCCACATGAAAACAAACAGCATTTAATATCTCTTTCAGTCCACATGAACTCAAGTAGTACAGTGGGAAGTTTTCACTCAACTAGGAAGTAACCAACACTGAAACCCACAGAACTGTGCTATAAACTTCCTGTCAGTTCTTAAACAAGAACCAACAGCCTCAACCAGGCATTGCCAACCAGTGGTTTTGATGACCTAAGCATCATAGAGTCTTTCAACCTGATATTCAAAACTGACAGGCTAGGTCTCAGAGTGCACCACAGAGACACACACGAGCTATCCATTGGTACATCTAACCTTGTATTCCTAGATACCTAAGTCTGCACTGACTGTTTCATGCCACTTTTATTTACTTATTGAAGACCATCCACAGCAATTCTCCAAGAAGCAAAAGAAATCAGACTGTGTGAGGAGCTCTGCTTTAATGTTCAGTATCTTTCCCTGACCACTGTCAGTGGAATACAAGTGCAGATATTTCCTGGGTTCCCAAGAAAACTTCCTACAGACAACACAGGCTTCTGTTACCACCTCATGAGTTACCTCACCCTCACCCAAAAAGTAAAGTTCCACCTCCCTAGACAGTTTCCTCACTAACAAAAAAAAAAGCTCTCTGCAACTGACAGTGAAGTGCTACACTTCACACTTCTTTTAATGGGAGCTTTTTCCACTTCATATCAAGGCTGAAGCTTTAAAAATTTCATTCAGCGTCCACCAATATTTCCTGCTGCTCTTCTAAGCCAAAGACAACTGAAAATTACATGACTTGTCAAAAAGAGAAAAAGGCAGAAGCCAATATCACTGCACAAACACTGGCACTGAAGAACTCTGAGCAGTTGATCAAATCAACTTGTTTAAAACATCAAAACATCACTTTATTGGGAAACTACTTTAAAAAGGCAGCACAAACCAAAAAAGTGCAGATCAGTAATGTATCTTCTAGTTCCAATAAAATCTAGTTCAAACTATTTCCAGATCAAATAATGTAACTACAGAAAAGTTATGAAAAAACAAGTGATTAAACCATTCAAAACGCTAAAATTCTAATATATTTCATCTGTTTCCCTCTCCCACTAGCAAGTGCCATCATCTCTCCTTTAAATCTTTATTGGTAATAGTAGCCTGTTTCTCAAGATTTTTCCGACCTGTCTGACAAGAGCTGTATGTAATTAATTGAGTCAAGTGCAAACAGTTCAGGACTACAAACGGCTCATTCCGAATTTGCACAAGAAAACACCAGGTACAGCAAGATCTCCAGGTACACTTTCTCATCTCACTCCACACCCTAAGGCTGCAGAACAACTAAGCAGTTCAAATCCTGCCTTCAGCAAGACTCACCCTGTAAATCAGCACACTATAAGGACATGTGAGGTCTATATGAACCTTTCATTTTAAAATACAGGAACAAATCAACACCAACATGCCTTCCACAAAAACAAAACAGAAAGCAGGGGGAGGGAATAATTTAAAAAAGAAAACAAAATCAACAGTTCCTGTAAACCTACACCTGCAGGAACACAAATACAAATAAACAATATGAATGCTTGTGACTCCACACTAAACTGTGAACAATCTCTACACACCACCATTCACAGCTCCTGTCCTTCAACACTGTGCTGTTTCTGGGAATATCATCATTTTAACATGTTCCTAGGAACTATCAGAGCATCACAACTCTCCTCTGTTAACTCTTTAGTTCTACTTCTAACTATCTACATGTTTTGCCCAGAGCCAAGAAAACATAAGTACTACAGGGCAGTAAATCTAGAGGAAGAAGGGAGGGAAGAAAAAAAAAAAATGGAGGTATGGCCAAAAGGGGGGGAAAAAACCCCAGGGTGGAATAATGGCCAGAGTGCTGACAACACAAAATGAGCAACACTGCAAGCAGAAGTGTTTGCCTCTTCAACTTAGAAATATGATTATCTGAGCTAGAAGAAACTTATCCTTTAACCTTTCTTTCCTTTCCATAACAAGATACACTACACGTTTTTCAGACTTCCCTTCCTGTGTTTTCTGCTGTTGTGAAAATGAGTAGCACTTCCTTTTTAATTAAAAAAGCAAAAATGGATTTATTTCTTTTAACTTATTCTGAGAGTCATAGACCTTTGGAGTAAAAAGGGAGAGTTACACAACACAGGATGACTGCAGCTCAGCTTAATGCCTGGCCTGGTGTATTTCTACGAAGAATGGAATGGAAGAATCCAGGCCTGTTACTAAAGGTACGTGCTGGACAGGACTAACAAATGGGCTTTACTTAACTTATGTTTCTAATTTAATAGTTACATAGGGAGCACCAAACACAGAATGTTAACTTCCTGAACACGAGAAAAGATTCATCTGACTCCACCACCTACACTGCTAGGGCACTTCAAAAGCCATTACCATAATACTAAAAGCAGACCTGCACACAAGAAAGGAGATCACTCCAATTGCAGGCACAGCTACCAAGACAAATAGGTGCACACTTAATGTCTTCTGCAGCTTTTCAGTGTGTGCTGCACACAGGTGTGTACAGGTACAAACAGAACTAAACACAATAAAGTACTTTTCCTTAACTGGTATGTTAACTTGCACATTATTTTCTTATTTATCAATGTATCAAAAAGAAAGTTTAACTTCACAACACCCACTTTTCTCTTGCCCCTTCATCTGGGATCCCTAAACAAATTTCTCTGTCAAATCTCCCAGCTCTCCTCAGTGCAGGGTCCAGTGAGTCAGGTCTGTTTGTTGCTCCGATCACAAGGACCTGGGTAGTGGCAGCCACATTATTCAAGTCTAAGGAAGGGAAGGAAGGAAGGAAGGAAGTCAGTACTCATATTTACTGTCCAAACTTTGTTCCTATATCTGTGGGGCTCTGTTTCTGCAGCACAGGATAATACCCAGCAGAGATAAACTAATCAACAGTCAGATTGAACTGCTGTTCATTTCTATGTCTACTACCTAGAACTTGCATTTTGCACCATCAAGCAAAAATTTTAAAATTAGCAGATTAATTAATTATTAATTAAATTTAACAGGTTTTCCCATTATTCTGTTTATACAACAGACAGGTTTATATAATGCTGTACACACCACTGTGAAAACATTGTAGTAACACCCTTTCAAATTTTTTATGATTTTCCCACCACTCCCCAGGCAAACTGTGTCAAAATATGAAAAATTACTGCCACTATCTCCTCCAAAGTAAGCACAAGTCACTCCTGAAGGAAAGCAGACAATGTGCCTGATAATTAGAATGTGGTCTTAGCACAGCACTTCCTGAAACTCACCATCCATACAAGTCAGAAACTGAGCAACAATCCTCCTCTCCATGTCCTTGGATGCGACTTCTCTCTTCGGGGTGATCGCATCAATCTCGTCAATGAAAAGGACACACGGAGCACTGGACTGGGAACAAGGAAGATTCATAATTGCAAAATTACACTGACAGAGTGTATTGCAAGCAAGAAATGTTTCAGGTTTTCTGATCTGTAACGATTGCTGTAAATCTTCTGCACAATCAAGTCCTGGAACAACTGTGTTGTCCTTGCTGACTACCTGGAGAGCCATCAGACTACAAAACTTCACTGAGCTGAAGCTGTGGAATAATTAAGGCACGAGATTTAAAATGTCTCTACACGTTGTCTAAAATTTAATTATACCGCTACATTGCTTTGTGTTTTCCCTAAATATTCCATTGTGACTGCCTGCTGAAGTCCATAAACGAAAACCACACAAGAAAGGTCTGGTTTGGTTTGTTGTTTGTTTTGTTTAGTGACATTAGAGCTGTGGAATTTCAAGTGTAGGATCACTGACACACAGAATGAAACAAAAGGAGCAGCAGGTGGTCATGGAACTTCAAGACTACTACAGAGCCTGACTGTGTTCAAAGAGTAAAAATGAGCAGTGAGAAACTCCCACAACTGTTCTAAAATTCCATGAATTCATAAAAAGCCAATAATAATACAGATTAATAATTACTGTAACTAATAGAATGGTGCTTAGCTGATGTAAGATTATTAATATTCCCAAAAAGCACTAGTAGTGCAAAGGAATACTTAAGGAAAACACTGGAATCACGTTCCAAAACAATCCCACGTGAAAAAACCAGGTAAAAACACCCGCTGCACTGGGTGTTCCCAGGCGCCAGCTGCGCCATCTCGTGGTCATTCCCTTTCCCGCTGTGACAGAGGGGAAAAGGCCATGAAGATCCCACAGCACCTGAATAACGAGGAATCGTTGTCGTTCTCCCTGCACAAAAACTGCGCCGAAAACTAAGTGGAAAAACTACGTAAGGGAACGTGAGAACTTATAAGAAAGGCGAGACATTTTATTTTAAACATATTTTATGCAATACATGATATTTCTGTAACAGTAATTTAGAGCAACATCCCCTCAATCAATACACATACAAAAGACCTAATTTCTAAAAACTCCTTGCCATAACCTATGTAATTTTATTCTAAAAAACTTCTTAACAAGGCTCTCTAAAAATTAAAATTTAGTATGAACTGGAAACATAATGAACAGTTTCACAATCAACCTTTTTGCCCTGTTCAAGATTCTTTTTTACAGGAACATACTTTAAATACCCATATACAGTTGTGGTAGAGAGTAGAAAAATGAAATAAAGTTAGAAAACCAGAACATTCTCAGAGGTCAAGAACAGAAACTGTCTTCATGAAATAAAATATCAGCCACATACTAAAAACCAGAAAAATCTGCATTTATTTAAATTCAGATTATCTCAACCTGCCTCGTTCTCTTTGTTTCCTACTACATCCAGAAGTCACACCAAAGCAAGGTTTCAACTTGATCTTTTCTCCTGCTCTTATCATGCTTGTTCCAAATTTCCTGCTTTCCACCTAGACCCCCAAAGCCTAAGGTCTCTCACATTCACTCAAATTCCATGCCATGCAAAACTAGCAAAAACTTCTTGTAACCAAAAAGCACAATGAACTGCTGTTTATTTTTTTTTAATATCTCAAGCCAAGAAAATCCAAATATGTAAATAATTTACATTGCTCTCTTTACATTGCTATGGTGAACCATCTTTTGTCAAGGCTTCAGAACAGTGAGCTTTGTGCTTTCTGACATCATGACAGTACAATGGAATTCTGGTCACAGAAGGGGAGAGAAGTCATGTGTGCAGCAGGATAAAGATTCACTCACTAACACTTACTCAAATTCAGACCACAGCAACAAAGTATGAATCTTTATAGAGAAAAAGACAAACAAATCACAGAGCTGTTTCCAGTGGGCGCCTTACCACAGCCTGCTCAAACAGCTCCCTCAGTTTCTGTTCAGATTCCCCCGACACTCCAGACACAATCTCTGTTGCTGCTACTTTCAACATTGGGAGCTCAAGTTCCTGGAAGAGACAAGGAACATTGTATGAAATACCCAGAGGCTGGAAATGCTGCCTGTCCTTGAGGACAGATATTTTTCAATATGACATCCTTTACACCTACAAATTACATACTCAGGACTAAATCTTGAAGGACTTTTTAAAAAGGAGTATTCGCCAACTTTAAAATGGGTAACAAAGCATTGCTTAGCAGTCTGGAAGGTATTCCCCACCAGGTTTGGTTCCTAGAGTCCTGTTCCAGAACTGAGAAGGACTGCACAGTAAGACACTTGTAGAGCTCACACCCGAAGTTTTCTGCTATTAAAAATAAATAAATACAACTGCAACTTTAATAGACTGTAGCACAGTAGTGCTACAGGTTGTTGCAGCCTATTTCAAGCTCTTGGAATTACATACAAAAGAAAACTTAGGAAACTCAAGACCACCAGAGGCACTATGGTGCTCAAAGAAGATAATTTGCCTAAAATAGCACTACTGAAAATCTCTTTTTAAAGAAAGAATTATTTAAGAACCAGTCATTAAATTTATTTAATCTCAAAGTCTTTCACTTGTGAGATGTTTCTTTCCACAAATGTAGTACCCTTCCAGGATACAAATACCCACTGAAGCATTAAATATCATTAAATCAGTCAAAGGGTTCCATTTTACAATAAGGCATTAGAAAGAAAACGTCCAAATCTTCTTATTTAAAATATTTGAAACATAATGTCAGAATGGTGTAATCAACATTTAAGGAATGAATATCAGTATCTTCTGTATCTGCATTACATAAGTTAGTAATTTACATGTATCTAAATTCAAGGTTATAATCAGTGACATTTCAGGAACAACTGTATGAAAGAAAAAGAAATGTCCATGGTTATCACTGAGAGCCCTTAAGAGTCCTTAGATTTATATCCAGAACAGGAACAGTGGCACAGCAGCTTCACCACACCCCAAACAATTAACACCAATAGTGTCACATGCTCTGAAAACATCAGTTTGACACAGGCAAGGCAACATCCAGTTCCGGAATTCAGAAATCAGCTGTTTAACAGATGCCGCCCAAGAGGATCGACATAAAACTTCACAAAAGATGGTAAGGTTGAGTCTACACTTGAAACAGTGTGGTAAATTTAACCAAAATTATCTTTTATTTATACCCTTTTCAACATCTGTGCCTGTATTGCTGTTCTGGGAATGCCTCAAAACAGTTAAATCAAACATCTATCAAACACAAAACCTCATCACTATGACTCTTTATGTACGAGGTTCTATCAAGTAAAGATTCAGAGGGACTTCAAACAAAGGAAGAGAAGATCAACATATTTCAGACTATTACAGGATGGCTAAAGTGGAAAGCTCCAGTCTGTTGTGACAGAAGATTATTCTCTTTCTCCCTAAATGTAACTCAGATAAGGAAGAAGCTGTAAATGCAAAGCCGTCTCACCCCAGCAATTGCCTGTGCCAGCAGGGTCTTCCCACACCCTGGTGGCCCATGCAGAAGAAAGCCCCGAGGTGGAACCACTCCTAAGTGGCTGTAGACCTCAGGGTGACGGATGTGGAGGAGCATCTTGCATATTTCCTGTAAAGAACGAGAGAGATCTCCATTTGAAGTGCAGAAATTAGTATTAGGGACTGCTGTTCTTATAGACAGGGCAAAATAAAGTTCTGTTTATCAATCTGATTTCAGTGATTGCTTACAGAAAGATTAATCAAAGAAAAACCAACAACCTTGTTGCTGTTGGCATAAGCAGCTTTTCTCAGTGCCATGCAGCTGAACTCTGCAATATTTCTTCTTTGTCAGTTTTCATGACACTTTTCATTTAGTGCATCTTGTAGCCCACAAATAAAATTTTAACTAACCTTTAATGTTTCATCGTTGCCTCCTACATCCTCAAACTTCACTGAAGGGTGGTAAAGCTCTGATCCCTTACTTCTCACTGTTAAGGAGGAAAAGTCACACAAATTTAGCCCTGGTATGAATGTAGTAGCTAACACTGAACAGAAAGGTACTCAGCCTAAACAAATAGCTAAGCACACAGAGTAGTACTATTTTTCAGTAGTAGACACAGGACTGCAATATTTTTTTAGTACGACATTGAAGCAAAATTTCTTTTAAAAACTGCCTGAGGTCACTACTCTGCACATCAGAAAATACTTCTTTGCTAACAGATTCCATGGTCTAATACCATCTCTTTGTTTGGAGTAACACACCAAAAGTAACTTCTCACCTTTCTTAAGTAACATGGACTCAATTTCTCCATCTACATCTGGAAATTCTCCTTTTTTTCTTTTTGCTCTCCTGCCCTTTGTCTTCTTTCTTTCACTCTCCAAGACAGAAAATTCTGTTGGTTTCTAGGACATAAAACCAGAATTATACACACAAGACCTTCCAAATCAGTGAACTTCTGCAAAAACTTAAAAGAACAAAACATGTGTCCTATGATGCTTAACTTACACAACTTACATAAATAAAGACAAGTGAGGCAGGAATTTACACCTTCTTTTCGCAGAAAATCGTTCTTGTACTTGGAATTTGCCTTTTTTAAAATGGCTAAATTACAATAGTCACTTTTTTTGGTAACAGAACATTTTAATAAGCAAAAGAACCCCACACCAAAACTAAACAAACCCTCTCGAAACTGCTAACCAAAATCAGACACCAGTTATTTGCATGCCATGGAGGAACCCACTTTGGGGTTGAATAAAACTGTATGAATGTATTTACCCCACTGGAAACAATTTTTATTACTAGTAAGTCACAAGGGGATGTAAGAAAAAAATTATTCAATCCTAACATAAGTTAAATGCATGTGAGAGAAGGACTATTACAGGATAAAAGAAATAAAAAGCAGTTTCCTGTTTTCCCCAAGACTTTACCACTGGCTAAGGAAGACCACCTGCTGTGGCTACAGCAATCCAGGTAGGCTGGTCACTGGCAAATGGAATAAATACCAGCTACGTTCCACTCATCTTTCTCTCACTATGGGCACTAATCTGGGCCTCCCTAGTACTGAGCACTACATTTTCCTCAAAAAAAATCTGGAAGAAACTCATTATTTGGTGACTTTCTGCCTCCTGCACAAACACACTTGAAATGGGCCAATTCTATTCATACATCTACTTAAAACACCTTGGGTTTGTGAAGCACAATACCTCAGAAATCAGATTCTTTTCCTCTCCTTCTCCATCCTCAGAGAGGTCAATGAAGAAGTCTTTCCCATCAGGAGTTTTATCAATGAACCAGCCACCATCAGAGATTCGTCTTTCACCTCTGGTTTCTGGTGCAAGGCTGCTTGTTTGAGGTGCTGTTCTAACAGGAGGAGGCGTCTCCACTGGGTCACTTTTTGGTGTGGGTGGAACAGAATCAGGATTTTCTTTCTTGTATAAGCTTAGCAGGGAACTGTTCATGTGATTTGCAGACTGCAGATTCACACATTTGTAAAGAAAATACAGGGGACAGGTTATAACTTGGATTACTTATATTGAGCCTAACGCAAACTACTTCATAAACATAATTCAGCATTATCACTGCTGGACAAAACAGGCAATGCATCTGCCAACCCATTCCTCTGCAAACCAAATGACTGCATATAAACCTACATGTGCTGCTTGAAGGGGCTGCAGCCTTTGCAATTCACCCTGCAATGACCCCGGTTAATGATCAGGCAACTCTTTTGGCAGCAGTCGGAGATGCTGGTTCCCTCAATCTCTTCATCCATTTGATAGCCAAGTCCTTCAGGCTCCCAGGGTGCCTTCCCAAAAGTGATTCCCCACCACAAGTTCCCCTTTTTCCTTCAGAAAACAGCCTCCTTCCAGCATTACAGATTCTTAGTTGGAATTGCCAACTCTGACTAGACTTTATCTCTCCTTTCAAACTCTTCAAATGCAATTTCACACCACAGAATCATATATTATGCAAATACAAAGAATCATAATAAAATATAACTTACTAGATCCTCTGGATAATCATCATAATCAGAGTCATCTGTGCCACTTCCAGTAGTCCTTCACATGGAAGGAAGACAAAAACTGTTAATTTATCAGAGCAGAACTGCAAGTGAGACATCCATAAAATAAACAAAAGCAATTCCCACAATGTGGTTCCCCATAACCAGGATATGTAGCCTAAGGCTGGAGAGATACTCCTGACTCCTATGCTCTCAATCTCCTACTATGAAAAGTTAAAAAATATGTCTTTGCCAAGTGTGTGATGAGCTGGATTAATTTGTCAACCTGTCTGAAAGTCAGTCCTGCAAAAAAGTGATGTAGGTTCATTCTGATCCAGTTCCCCAAGAAGGAGGAGCAAATCACTGCTGAACCAGACCAATTCTGACAACAGTGTCCTCCTTTCCTGTGAGATCCTTAATATCTATCCCAGGTTAGAGATAACAGACTGCTCCATGAGACCATGCCCCGGTTAGGAGTCAGGAAATCCTCATTCCCATCTCATACCCACTGGTGATTTACTGCCAGTAGCCTTGTCTTGTAGTCTCATCTCTCAGATGCGGCCAGTACCTCTCACACCCAAGAAAAATTAAGAACAAAACAAAGGAGCTGAAAACATGAGGAACAGTGTGGAAAACTATCAAGGAAGCCATAAGGTTATCCACTAATTCAGGGCTGTCTGTTCCCCACAACAGAGAAGTCATGACTGGCTCCAGTATCTGCTTGTCTTCAGTGACAAAAGGGTTTCCAGTAACTGCAGGTAACTTCTAAAGAAGATAAACCTATGGGAAATCAAGGATCTACCTGCAGTCTTGAAACTATCAAAATGCAATGAACCAAAACCAGAAAGCTTTAAAGAAATGATAACAACAATGGCACTATTAATCTAGAAAAATTAATCTAAAAAATTAATCTAAAATTTTTTCTTACTCATTTTTCTCTTGTTGTCTTGCTCTTTTTGCCACATGTTCAGATTCTAAAACTGACAAATCTTCACGCTCTTTCTCATTACTGATTATTTCAAACACTGCAAGAAAAAGCTCAGTCATGTAAAGAATTAACAGCCAAAGCATAATCAAAGAATTTGGCATCTTGGACACAATAGTAACAGACCTACCTCTTGCAACTTGTATTCTAAAGGCATTTCTTTTTCTTCTTCCATATTCTAAACTGAAAAAAAAACCAAAATAAAAGGTTACACTGATTGATTTGTCCCTCAACATAGTGTCACTCCCAGTGGAAAAAGTACATGGGAAGTTCATTCCCAAGCTTCCACGCAGGCCTTTTATTAAAAACTACCTGTGTGAAAACATGATTGTCTTGCTGAGCAACCAAGCAAGGTATTAGTGTCTTACTGGATCCCGTATCTCCCCCCATGTCTGCACTGAAGTATTGTTATCCCTCATATTTTAAACTCACTGGGGGAAATCCCAACATGCTGCAATGGATCTGCAGCTCTTTCTTTAAAACAACAAAAAAAAATCAACCCATAAAAGACACAACTAGATCTCGTGGTGACAATGCATTAATAAAATATGAGTCACTAGATACATCAGCAGAAGGAAAAATAATCTTATTTTGCTTCAATCCACCTCAATAACTGGCAATGAAGTTAACATAAGGAAAATGATAACTTTTATAATGAATGCCAAATAACAAACTAATGCATTCTACATTTTGAACACAGGATATAAGAAGACAAATCTTGGCTCACCTGTAGGTTTTCTGCAAATCAGATGCTAGAATTCCAATGTCAACATACTGCCCACACTTACTACTTGCAAGATACTGAAATGAAGAATTTTGAGCAGGAAATAAAATCTTTGTGAATCATTTCACCAGAACAGCTCAACCAAATACGTGTATTTTAAATTCTACCCTCCCTAGAAGTTGAAACGAAAATCAGAATCAGCTTTTCACTGCCTTGCAACACACCAGACACTATTTCCCAATGAAATGGGAAATTCTTCTTAAAGCACAGATTACTGGGAGCTCTGTTTCCTGGGGAAAGGCAGCATCCCACATTTGGGGGCTTTGATGATTTCTGCTGCATCAAGTCTGTTATTTTTATTTAGTAAGAAATGTAAGAAGTGAAGTATATTAATTAAAGTGAATTCTATCAAGGCTTTTTATTGCTCTGACAGTAGCTATTCCAACCCATTTTCAAACCCCAATTATGGAAGTGTGAGAAAATGCAGTAAATTGCATGTACAATTGTACTCCACTTGCTTTCCTCCCCCGCTCTTCAAATCAGGAGTGAGAACTTTTAATACTGTAAAGGTGGGTTCCTTCTTAAAAAAGAGGAAGAAAATATAGAATCACCCTAAAAGATGTGGTATCACAACTGTCACAGCAATGAGAATGTCAAAGTCACATTTAAGTTAGTAACTCTACATAAAATAATTAAATTCAATACAGATTTAGCTTTTAAAATTATGTTGCACTTCAGATCACCCATGGGCAGCTCCCGCCCTGCAATAAACATCATGCCTACCATAAACCCAGTTTTCCAGTTTGGAATAGTCAAGACACACTCAGTGTGATTTTGTGAATTAAACCCAGCAAGTTCCTTCCAGCAGTCACTCTCTTATTTTAAGGAATTAGAAGTGGAGTACACTTATACAGAGGCTCAGAAAACTAGTGTTCAGGATGCAAAGCCACTATAAACTATCCTAAGGTGTGACACAGCAGTGTGCCACTTGAAGAAATCACATTTTCCCTGTTCTTCGCACATGTATTTGGGAAGTAATCCCGTTTCCCCCTTTCCTCGGCCATTCAATAAAATCACTGTCCATGTTTCCAAATACAAACACCATTTGCCAATATCACAGAATCAATTAGGTTGGAAAAGACCTCCGAGATCACGGAGTGCAACCTATGACTGATCACCACCGTGTCAAGCACTCCACGGCACCGAGTGCCACATCCAGTCCTTCCTTAAACACCTCCAGGGATGGTGACTCCACCACCTCCCTGGGCAGCCCATTCCAATGTCCAATCACTCTTTCTGTGAAGAAATTCTTCCTAAAGTCCGAAGAGATATATATATATACACACACATACATACATACATACATACACATACATGTATACCACATATATACATATATCTAAATACCTACATTTATATGTATACGCATATATATACACATATATACACCGTGCGTGTATATATACACACACATATACCTATATCTATATATCTATCTATATATACTTTGAGTATATTTCTTTTGCCCTACTCATTTCACATCTGAAGCAGCAGCCAGCCTCAAGATCAGAACTGCTGAAGGGGATAGAAGAATGAGAGAAAACAAAACGATTTTACAGAAAATTAAAATAAACAAAATAAGCAAATAGACTTTTCTAAAGTCCTCCTAAAGCCTTTTTAAAGCCCTCAGAGGCAGGGCTGGGGTTCGATCCTCTCCTAACACTGAGAGGGCCGGATGCTCAAGGCCTCTCAGCCAGATGGGAACACACGAGCCGCCTCACCGGCTGTCGATGTCAGTGCCGGTGGCACCGGGGGTGCCGGGGGTGTCCCGGCGGGAGGACGGTACCTGCTTGATGCGCTGCTTCAGCCGGGGATCGGAGACGCGGCCCGGCCGGCACCGCATGGCCGCCACTGCGCCGGAAGAGGGGACTCCATTTCCCAGTGTGCCGCGCGGCGCGGGCCCGCCCGGGCGGGGCGGGGNGCCCGGCGGGGGCAGGGGCGGCGCGGGTTCGGTGCCCGGTGCCCGGACCGTGCTGGCTCCGCGGCGCTGCGGCTCCACGGGCGGGCGCGGCCGGGGCCGAGGAGCCACAAGCGCGGCACAAGGAGCGAGTGCCCGGCTCGGGGGCTACGCGGGCCTCACAAGTGCGGCCAGCAGCGTTCCAATCGCGGGGCCGCCTTGCGCTGTGCTGGCTGTGTGCTCGGAGCTGTGGGGCTACCAGCTCCTCGGCAAGCACGATTTCCATGTTCCTTTGTTAGAGGCTTGTCCGCAGTCTTTGCTGGCTAGCGTTGCTGCAGTGTAAAGGCACAGATTTGACTTTTTTTCCCTTACTTTTCTCAATAAAAGAGAACTAGCTGGCTTTCACACTCTTTCAAGCCTGGTGGAATTTTTTCAGAGTCTACCTCGTTCTTCTAGCAGAACCACTTGAAAGAAATGCATCCTAGAAGGATAAGTTGTTAGTTGAAAAATGAAAAGCCTTTACTCATGTTTTATGAATAGGAAAAAAAATCTCTTAGTGTTCATTTCCTTGGAGAAAGGAACCATGAACTTTACAGGGCGCGGAATGGCGAGGTGCATATGTGCATCCTATGCCATTTTTGAGAGGACTTTTCTGTCTGAAATATTCGTCTTTCAGTTGCTGAAAGTTCATTCAATAATGATGTTACCCTCGTACTTCCTAGCAAAGCATTAATTAATTCAATGCTGTTGTAAATTAAAAAAGACAAAAAAAGAAGGTAGATTGACTGGAATCACTATTTAAAATGGCGCTATTTTGTGACGAGAGCTGAAGAGTTCATTAGCTTTTTCTTCTGTTTAAGTTTTGGTTTCAAGGTTTGTAGTAATAATTCTGATACTAAAAGTACCGAGTTTGCCTCCCTGGTGTGTTTTAAGGGCTGAACTGAACTTTAGCACTTGTGCAACAGTTGCCCTTGGGAATACATAATAAAATCTCTTGGCCATGATGATAAAATGTGGCCAAGACTTCTATCTTAAATAGGAGTGAGTTGTAACTAATTGAAATATGCCTTTGGCAGGCCAGCGTAGAGCAAGGCAGTGAATGCTGGGACCAGAGGGTTCTCCCCAGTTTATTGGCTAAAAGTAAAGCTTTGTTGATGCTGAGTTACCCTACAGTGTTTCCTTATCCTGAACTTCAGATAATCACACTATCAGATCTGGAATGTGACTACATCAATGCTAGATCGTGCTGCTCCAAGCTCAATAAAGTAAATTGTTCCTCTTTGCATTTCCTGTGGTTGCAGAAAACCGCATCCTTCATCTGAGCATTGCAAATAACTGGGGTGTGATGGGTATCTGAGGAGCTTTGATTGGCAGTAATTTTTTTGCATGTGTTCCTTACTTCAGCCTGATTGTCGTTTTTTGGGCGTCCATCTTTCAGCAAATCCAGTAAAAAAGTACCATTTTAAACAAATCTGCTTAAAATTGTTAGCATTAAATCAATGTGGCCTTCCTGTGGGTGTGTTGACTTTGCTTTAAAGGTGTTTTTTTCATGTGAGACAGAATGGTACAGGATCCTGACAAGCCAAGAACATGTAACTGCCAGGGGCTGACCCAATTTAACCATGCCAGTTTTTATATTGATCAGCTTTCTTGTCTGTTCCAGGCCTGAGGCTGTTTGTGCAGGTTTTAATTATCTGAATTCCTGAATCCACTGTTCACTGCAGTACTCTGCAGTGATTTCAAACTAGCTCTGTATGCTTTCTTGGTTTTCTTTCTTGAATGCTTGTGTAGTAGAGTTGTGTTCAGACAGCTGCTGTGCTGCTCTCTAGAAATGTCTGTAATGCTTGGATAAAGCACCTCTGTTACAATATCTTAGGGCTTGATTTCTGCTTACATGTGTGGAATCTGCCTGGAGATATTAATTTCTCCACACTGTGATGGAATCTCATGCCTCTACTGTCAGTTTTTCTGATTTGGCATGATTATAATCAGATTAGAATCCCAAATAGATGTATTTGTTATAAAGGCACTTACATTTGTGCATTTAACTCTTTTCTCTTTCCTTTTTTTTGCAGTGGGTGGTGCCTGAGGTGATTGGCCACACTGTTGTAACAGTATTAATGCTTATTTCATTGCACTGGTTCATCTTTCTCCTTAACCTGCCAGTGGCCACATGGAATATATATAGGTAAGTGCTCAAGGGTTTGTGGGCTTTCTTTTTAGCACTGTTACTAGTTTAGCTTTAAGAGTAGTACAAAGATGAATAATATGTCATGATGAGATGGTTCAGTTGTGTTCTTCAGCTGCTAACAGTCTTCACTGGTCAAACTAACAAAATTTCTTCTCATTAAAATGACAAGAAAGCCAACAGTGTGAAGGGTATGAAACTTCTGGCCTTTGCTTGCACTCTCTCTAGTGTCCAGGAATCTCCATTTGTGGGTCATTCCCAAGTTCATAGGAAATAACAGCAGGTTAATTGGGATTATGAAGCAGTACTGCCAAGAGAGTTGGTGATGTTTCCGTGCTGTGCCTGATGGAGCAATCAGCGTAGAAGTGCTTGGGCTGGCATGGCCGATGGTTGTAAAACCATGGGGCTGTGCTGTTGTACCCTGCACCCTCCTTCATTTACTGGCATGTTACCCCCCCATCTGCCTTGGTGTTTGGCCCCCACTCCTGCCAGTTTGTGTTTGGGAAGGTTTGCAGACTTTTCACCCCGGCACAGCTGTCAGTGTTCCTGCTTTTTGTACACTAACCCTTGGAAATGGTTTAGTTATCAGGAGGTGTTTCCACGTGGCAACACTGGGGCTGTCAGTTCAAACCATGTTCTTTTCATCTGATACCGTTTGGTGTGTGGAGAACTGACCCTTCACAGGTGTTAAGCTGATGGAAACTGGGTGTGGATTTGTCACAAAATATCTCCAGTCACTATTGCGGGAACTCAAAAGCCCAAATGTTTAAGGTACAGGTATGAAAGGCTGGCTGTAATTCTTGTTTGCCTGAACCTGCCAGGGCTCGCTGTTTGCAGAGATGGGCTGGGTTGCTGGTGGAATTAAACAAGAAGTTTCATAGCTCTCATTCAAACAAATTTGAGGATCTCTGTACTGATAAGCTGGTTGTTCTTGGGGAAAATAGCTACCCTCTTTAAATATTGATAAATATCACCCTTGTTTTCTACAGAACTGCCAGCAAAGCCTTCAAATGTTTCTCAGCTGGAGAAACGTGAGACAGTATGACTTTATGCTAAATAAATAAATGTTGCCTAAATACGCACGCATAGGTCCTGGTTTTGCCTGGTTTTGTCTGCCCCTCCCTGTGTACAGCTGTGACCCATAGTAACCAGTATTTGGTTTGGGATCTGCTGGCCACTTTAGGTTTGATGTTTCATTTGGGCAAGGCTGCTTCTGCAGAGACACTGCAGACAGAATGCATTTTCTTTGAAACTGTGAAGATTTCTTGTACCGGTTACCACTTTGCTGCTTCATTTTTTGTACTTACGTTAATTTTTAAAGTAGCTACTTTCCCTTCTAAACCTGGTCAGAGAGAGTTTTAAAAGAGAAATTATTTTTATTTCTACACTTCAGGCAGTAAACTTTGACTGCTGTTTTGTATTGACAGCTCTCATTTTGTATCTGTCATACATGGCATAAATACCCTGAATATCCTAAAATCCAGGATTGTTTCCTCAATTTTAGGTGTGCAGTGTAGGCAATAAGAAGTCAAAATGTTAGGCCTGTGTCACTGATCCTCTCCTTTTTCTGTGGATGGAGGAGTTGCCTGGACTACTCCATCTCTAGTGAAGGAGCTGGAGGCCTGCAAAAGCAAGTGTGGAGTTTAGCATTATCAGTTCCTCAGGAACTGTAGTGATTGGACAAAGAGTAATGAGCTCAAAGTAAAAGAGGGGAAATTTAGGATAGAAATAAGGAAAAAAATAATTATGTTGAGATTGAAGAAGTCTGTGCCTTGCAGTGTAAGTGATAGTGAGAAAAGTAGGATAATCTCTTCCCCTTATTCACCTTTCTTTAAAACCTGCTTAATCCAAATGACTACATGGCAGCTAAATGCTTAATTTACTAATTCTCTCAAGGATTTCAGTGAGAGGAGAGAGGTTTTGTGCAGCAGGGGTATCAGAAACAAATCCTGTGAAAGATAAATTAGTCAAAAACAGCATCAAGGGAGACTTTCAAAGTTGCAACATGTTTATTGTAACATCCTACTGGCCCTTCTTGTTCAGTACACTCAGATGATATTTAACTTTTTTGATGAATTTTGTAGTGTCTCCAGTGAGACATAGTTTTGTCTTACATTCTCTTTGTTTTAAAACTAAGGCAAGAGTTCAACTTTTTTTTTTCTTCTTTGTTATATAGATCTCCTTGAGACAATAGGTCCAAATAAAGAGATTCTTGCCATGTCTTTGAGAAGATGAAAATGAAAGAGTAAAAAAAAAAATTAAAAATCTTTACAATTCAGTGAAAATTCTGGTCATAACTTCTACATCCCTTTAAAAATTGGGAAATCTAGAGGGAAGTGTCCTGTTGCTGTGATAACAGCTTCCACTGAATGGAAATACTGGAGCCACTACAGTGTGTTTTTATTAAAGTTGACAGTTTACTTATTTGCCGCAGAAGTTTTTCTGCTGTGTAGAGTATGACAGCTGGCTTGAGCTGAGTTTGTCAGCATGCAGCAGCACTGTATCCATGGCTCAGTCCCTCAGATATATATGTAATACAGCCTGTCCTACCTTGTGGGCCTCTTGGAAAAAATGCCCCACAGTTTACGCAATTAAGTTGCATCATTTAAGTGTTATCATTCTTTTTAAAAAACAAAATTAATACATGCTGTCTTTATGGCACTCATATCCCAGACATATAAGAAAATTATGCACTCTGTTTCTAGGATAAATTGGTACAGGAAACGTGTTCCTGCTTTTATTCCAATAAAATGCATCACATTCCCAGGAAATGGGCAATAATTTGTGTTATAATACTAAAAACAGAACAATTGTTCAAAACTTCAAATTTAGGAGAGAATTTCAAACTGGAATTATTTAACATGAACTGTTTTTAATGGGACACAAGTGTCTCTGATATTAGTCAAATATGCTGCAGTGCTTTTCAATGCCTCTGCGACGGACAATTACAGTGGGCTGATTTTTTTCTTTCCCAGTGTCCTACTGCTACTAGAAAACCTCCCTGTTGCTTGTTCCCTTTCCTTCCCCTCCTGTTATGGAAAGGAATGTTGTAAGAGGTGGGGAAGTGCCTTTTGGACTACAAGTGGTACCACTTGAAGAAAGTTTTAAAAGTGTTCTGTTCTGAGACTATGATTCTGCTCCAGCTTTAAGACAGAGTCATTCCGGTCGGGAAAGAGTCTGATTCCAGGAAGGTAGAGCCTTTATAACTGCATCCCAATGAAGTGATGATCTAGCCTGAGCTCAGCTTGCGTTTGCCTCCTCAAGAAATGCTTCTGACAAAAGAACATGCTGCTGGCTCAAGCTGTCGCAGGACATAAACATTTGGTTTGCTGGTTTCGTGCTCCCTTGGCTTACATTTCACTTGGCTTCACTCAGCTTTTGTTCTCATGTGGCTTTGGGCAGCAAAACTTGATGTCTTCAGTTCTGCCCAGCTCATCCTGTCAGCCTCAGTGTCTCTGCTGAGGTGTCCCAGGATGGAATGACAAGGACAGGAGTAACAACACAGATCCTTTGCCTTGGCTTGTGCCATCTCATTTCGACCACTGGAGTTTGTGATTTTCTGTGTGAGGTTTTTGCTAAATAAATTACTGATTGTTACCTAAATTAAGTTCTTTTCCAGTCCGTTTAATCTAATGCATCTTTCCACTGTGGGTGGGCGTTCTCCCCATGACAGCCACAAACTGTGAACAGCAATTAAAATTAACTGGAATTGGCGATTACCTGGAATCGGTCCAATTTATACATGGGAAGCTGGGCTAATGTTTTTAGTACTTCTTGTTCTCTTATTCTTTGTTTCTGGGTTGTAGTGGCACAAATAGATGCAATATCCAGAACTCCCTTACCTTGAATTGTGAAATAGCTCTTTAGATGAAAGTTCCTTCTTGGCAAGCTCTCCCCCTCCTCTTGCCCTGACACTCCCTAATCTTTCAGTGACTACATTTTTGGGTTTTGTTGTGTGGTTTTTGTTTGTTTGTTTGTTTTTTTATTCTTAAACTTTCAGGTATATCATGGTGCCAAGTGGAAACATGGGAGTATTTGATCCCACAGAGATCCATAACCGAGGACAGCTGAAATCACACATGAAAGAAGCCATGATTAAGTTGGGCTTTCATCTGCTCTGTTTCTTCATGTACCTTTACAGGTTAGTTTCAAAAATTGCTCTCAAGGAACAAAGGGATTGCCTGCCAGCTATTTTTATCTCCTCTATTCCACTGGTGTAATTGCTGGTATTCATGTCTTTATCTTTGCATCCTGCTAAGCCTCAGCAATATATTTTGACAGCTATCTCTGGGCTCATTATATGCCTTTATTCATTCTGATCAAACACTGTTTGGAAACTCAGGCTATTCCTTAATCTCAAAGCCACAAGTACAACATAAAGAGTTACATGCTTTCAGCACCTACAGTGAGTGGCCTGTTTGGAATGGAAATACTCTTGAGGACCAAGTTTATTTTACAAGTTCTGTTTTTAAAAAATGAAGTTGATCTGGCTGAGTTACAAATAGACATGTTCTATGATAGGGCCACTTACTCTAAGGTGGCAGAGCTGCTGTTCCTCTGCTACAGTTTTGCTTTTTGGCCCTTGCCTTCCTAAGCAAAGCACAGCAGGGGTGCCCTGACTTTCTATTTCAGGTTCCCTCAGTGCAGCTCTCCCGTGACAGTGAGAGCTGATCCTGCTTGCCCAGGCTTCAGTAACCCACTGGTATCGTGTTTTCTGTTTTGTCACAGTATGATTCTGGCTTTGATAAATGATTGAGAAGTTGAAAGAGAACCATTAGCTGCCAAATTGGGTCATCACTCCAGGGACTGATTGTGGAGCCACAGACACCTTCCGAACACACCTAGATCAGTGTCGTCATGCAGTATATTTTTCCTCTTTGAACAAGAAATATTTTTCTGTATTTTTAACATAAAATATTTTCAAAAGACATTGGATTTGTGTAGCAGTTGTTTTTGTTCCTTTACAAGCCAAACTGCTGGAGCTGCTGTTTCTGTAAGATGAAATCCTTGCTTACCGAAGTGACCTCGTAGAATTAAATGGTGATAAGGGAAACTCAGTTCAGCAGCATGAGCTGCTAATGATGGTAGTTCCAGAACACATTTAAGTGCAGTTCTGATATCTGATTCTTGCTGAGAGGTGTCAGGATGAGACTCTGGCTGCCAAGCTGTCCTATCCGAGCCTAATTTGAAGCAGCACTTGGAAGAGAGATTTCAAAGTGGAACAGGAGCACAGCTGGCATCTTTGTGTTGGTGTTTTTTCCAGGCAAAAATCAATGGAATAAAAGGTACATTTTCCTCCCTTTACCCTCCCTCCCTGCAGCAACCTATATGAAGTCTTGTATTTGGATGGATTAAGATCCCTTTGGTGGACATGGCACTTGTGTGTAAGAGTGCAGATAAATAAGAAACATGATTAATACTTGCTTTTGCCCTTCAACTCCTATTTTGTCATTGAAGTACATCATGGACGTCCAGATAAAGATCATGTTGCACAGGGGTGGAGTTGGTTACAGAGCAAAAGACTATCTGCAGTTGCTACTCCCTGACCCTGTTGTTTCCATAGCCAGCGGGGTGAACCAAGAGTCTGTTGAGCTCAGGGAAATGGTCTGGTAAACCATAACCCCACTTATCCCAGTCCTGATGTGACTCTGCTTCAGTGATACCAGCAAGTTCTTTTTGTGCAGCTCTTGCATCGGTGATAAGTGTATAAACCTGAGTTTGTACCCTCACTGTCCCATAACTGTCTTTAAGTTTTTTATATGTGCTTGGAATCAGGTCTCTTGAAACAAACACATCAATTAAAACACTTTTAAAATACACTTCTGTAATCACGTCCTAAAATGTATCAGCTTTTTCTTCTTCAGTACTTGGGGTTTTAGCATACAGCTGGAGTTGTTTTCAGGGCCAGCCATGAAAAGGTGACACTGATGCTTTATTGCTGTAGATACCTTGTGTTCAGTGTTTGTTCTAGGAAAAGTTTGGCTTTAAATTTTTGATGGATGGAGTCCAAGTTCAGCTGTTGTAAAGATGAAAAACTGCTGACAATCATACTCATTAAAAAATAACTAAGGAAACAGCTACCCCAGCTGGATGCCACTGACTACCTGACAGCACATCAAACTACAAACAGTACTGCCCTGTAAAGCCAAAACCCAGACAGGAGGTAGGTCTGGAGAAAGGAGACCAAGTAAAACTTTAAGAGTAGAAAGTCAGTAATTTTTGTAGAAAATTATATGATAGGCAATTAAATTATTTTATTTATTTATATGTGAAAAAACCTACTACACATATTTGGGGCTAAGTCAGGTCCTTGCTGCACTGCTGACAGTAGACACATTTCACTGAACTTGTTTCTCACTGAGAAACATGAGCATTAATGTGTAAGTCCATCACTTAAACCAGCATCTTGGTATCTTACTCTAGAGACAGGATTTTGAGAGAGGAGCTTTACTACTCCTGGCAATGTTTGTATGCTACATTGTCTCTGATGATTTCCAATAGCACCCGGGAATTGCACTGAGGACATTTAGATGGAGCAGACCCATTCCCTCATGGAACTGGTGAAAACGTATCACTCACTATGAAAAGCTTCTGTTCTCCACCAAGGGAAATGTTTCCTCAGAGATGCGAGTGGGACAGAGAAGGATAAGGGAAAACACCATTTCTGAGGGAGAAAACCAATGGAATAGCATATGGATATCCTGACTTAGAGGGATGGTATTGTGGAATCTCCCCACTTCCTTCCTCAAGAGTGAATTGTTAACCATGAGACCAACAAAAAATACAGCTATGTTTTGTAAGTGGTGATTGTCAAATATTAAGCAAATTATACTTCTATATGAATGCAAACTTCCCACCTCAATTTTTTAATATAAATAAGGTCTCTGTTCATGGATTATAGGAGTTGTAAAAACCTCAGTAACAGGTTTCAGAGACGCCAATTCTGGTGAATAATTATACTGCTGATGTTGAGGCCTTCTCTACTCAACAGAGATCTTCAGAGGTTCATGTCAGCAATAGGAAAAATTTATTTGTAATAGCTAAAAATGTGACTCATTAGCTAGAAATAGGGATACTGCAGTTATCTCACTCCTGGGAAACCCCCAGAGCACAGAAATTTTTATGGTAGTAAAAATTTTTTAAAAAAAACCCTCCCTGCTTTCCAGTGGACAACAGGGTAATTTAAACCCAAGCTTATTATATAGAATTCAACACAATTAGAAACTTGAGACTGATTTTAAAAAAATTAATCTATCACTGCAAACTGGTGTAAGGTTAAACACAGATTCCCTCCTATTCACTTAGACTATTTCTCTTTGGACTTGAGGTATCCTAGTATAACTTTGTGAGGAACCCTTAGCTATGATTGATAGAAAACTTTTATCAGTGAAAATAAAGTCTTGCAGGAATTCTGGCTTTTAACTGATGTTATTGAGCCCTTTTCCTCACCCACAGTCTACAGCCTGGCCATCTTGCAAAGATGATTGTCATGCATCAGTTTTCAGAGAGATCAGAAAACTGTTAAGAACTCTGCATTTGGGGGGTTAGTTAAAATATGTACAATTGCATCTTCCCCCTAATTAATCATTAGTTACGGACTGTTGGTTATTTAGCCTGTTTTGTTAAAGAACATACTTTCCTCCTCAATCTAGTAAATTAATGGTTTGGTTTTCTAAAGTGGCTCTGTATTAATGCAACACAGTAAATCAGTGGTGTGAGCAGTAGTCCTAAGAACAATTCCACATGCACGTTAACAATCAACCTGAAGTAAGTCCATAAAAGCAAATTTTTCTGTTCAGTATTGTCATAGCTTTATTCTAATTCTTTCTTCTCACAAGAAGCTCTCTAGGATTTCATACAAGTGCCAGACTATTTATGCCTTTAAGTCTAGGGTATGATGGACACGAGATAGCAGTAGGAAAAATTGGGCTACATGTATGAACCACCATGCAGTGATCAGTCCATTCACTACCTTATCTCTGGCAGAAACAGAGGCATACAAGCCTCAGTGGTTATCCTTCAGAGCGTTATGAGTCCTTTAAAGTCGAGGCAACTGGCACTGCCCTCCTTCTGGGATGAGGTGACAGCCTTGGCCATGTGCAAGACACGCAGGGAGGTGTCCAGGCCGCACAGAGAGCATGGGACAAGGTGCAAGAAAGGGCTCTCCTCAGGCAGAGTTTAGATTTCAGCTAATTAAGAAACACACATTCCTTGAGTGATTCCTTTTAGATACTCTGAATGATTTAAAAAAACAAACACACACAAACAAACAAAACTCATTTAAAAAAAACCCCACAGCACTGAATTCAAAATCTTACAAATGCTGAAATGTCACAGGTGTACAGAATTCATATACCTGTTTCTTTTGCACTCTTTTGCCCCATTAAAGGCAAGACAGTACAGCAGATGAAGCACAGTTTTGGCTGGGTTTGTTAAGTGACTTCTGCTGTGTGGATAATTTATGGCTGAAGTGGGTCTGCAATCCAAGAACCCTCCTGCAAATACCAGCAGCCAAGGGAAGTGGCACAAAGAAGGCCATGGAGAGGACTAAGGGACATGCCTTCTCTTGGCAACTGCGTTTAAGCCATAATTATCTATTTGCTGCTTAAACTGTAAGGGAGAGAATAAAGTTAATCCAAAGGTGCTATTAGAGGGAGTGAAGACTTCTAATCAATGCATAAGTTAAAAGAATTCAAAGACTGAATGCACTTCAGCACAAGGTTTGAGTTTGGAAAAGCTAGAGGGAGTGGAAATTCAGCCACAACTTTTTAACACAACATAAACTAGAGCTGAATAAAACTGCAGGACAAAGGTGAGGTTCTGTTTTCAGGCATGGGAGGAAGGACAAGAATGTGGGGTCAGCCAGAGAGAACACAAAGGCAGGAGATCCAAGTACCTTTAGGAGCACCTTCTTAATATGAAGTATCAAAAACCCCTGTAAAACCCAGAGGTCACCTAAAGCAACCTGTGCCTGGTATTGAAGCAAGCTGCAGCATTAAGGAATGAGGGATTTCACGGAGCCTCAGGGGAGCAGATGTTCAGCAAGGGACATAAGCACAGCCTGGGACACGGGCAAGTAGAGTGCTAAGGGACAGTGCAGACACAAAGTGAGGCGGATTAGAGCCAGACAGCAGAGACTGGAGAGCCTCACACAGCTCTGAGCAACCCCTCTGCAGCTACACTGCCACAAATTAACCTTCCTAGCAAGGAAGCAAAATACTGCAGAAGAAATCTATGATTAATGATCAAGAAATTAACATCCAAGTCAGTCATATAAGTGAAGTTAGGGAAACTAAGAACTATTCATTCCAGTTATTTATTGTTTATTGAATTGAAAGAAAGGGAATACAAACATTTCTGTTAAGTGCTGTGCACCAACATGGAAAAAGTGTATTTTTTTTAAAAAATCCTAATAAAAACAAATCAGAAGTTAATGTAGTTCCAATTGAACAATTTTTAAAGATATGTTTAAAATACTACACATTTATAAAATAAAAAAGTTAAAACGGTGTTCTGTAAATAATTAGTAAAACAAGTGAAAATAAATACGAGACCCAAAGTTCTTATGTTTTTAATGTAATATAGCAAAGAAATTTTAACTACTTAATAATATCCGAGGAGAGTAACAAAAATCCAGAAAGTTTAAGAATGCAATCCTTTGAAACATTTAATATCAGTCCATAGCAAATAGTCATTACATACCAAAAGCTCTAAGTGTTAACTAGTTCCACCACAACTCCATAGAAATCTTGACAATTTAGAAATCTTGAGATCAGCAATAAAGTTCTTTTCTTGATCTCTACAGCTTGGTTTGTAAGTACATACATGCTTTGAGGATCCATTTTGTCCCATATGTTTTCAAGGAGCCAATAACTTTTTCCATCTGTGCCTAAAAATGTTAAGTTTCAAATCTAGCACATATGCCCTAAGAATGAAATATGTTTATGAAAAAAGATGGGGCACAATGAACTTCAAATTTATAAAAATATACTGATATTAACCAAAACCTTCTGGTCAAAGGACACTTCACATACGCACGACTTAAAAGTATGCAATAAAACATGACAAGTACCTAGAACATTTGGTTCTCTGTCTGTCCGTGGAACACATGCACACACACACTCATACCAGATGGGAGGAACACTCTCACAGATGTTTTACTGAATCCAGATTATCTGGATGAATAGACAGAAAACTTGGCTACAGTTTATTTCAACTAGAGGCAGCTACTGCAGCAGTAGTTCAACACTGCACACTTCAATTAAGTCCACCCTGTTTAAAAAAAGTGTCATAGTTAATGATTTTGCTTTCTAGACATCGTTAAAAGTAGCAGTTTTCAAAAATCAAGTATGGCAGCTGAAAATGGACTCAAGCCAATGTCAAAAAGACAGGAGGAGGGCAAAAGGAGGATTAGCCATTTATGGGATGGGTGTTCCTCTTAATAGTCGTCTCAAAAAGAATTAGATACAAGTGTGTTTTGTAGCTAAAAATATGGACAAACTATTCAAAGTGCATTTTTCCTCCTCCCCCTTGAGTTACAGTAGTTTGTTTGTTGGTCAGTAAATCCTGCTTGTTATGTCCATTCTTTTTTCTCTACCTCCCTCCCCATTTGGATTTACAACATATCCCCTGGAGCTACAGCTAACTGCACGAGTCCTGGCTCCTGCTAAGGAAGCCTTTACAACTGATTTTGGATGGGAGCATCCCTTAGCAGTGTAAAAATACACAACTGGACACCAACTCCCAACAGCAGACGGAGTTTTATTAAACATTACCTGGTTGAAGCCAAGTTGAGAAGTAACTGGCAAGATCGGGGTAGATTTCTAGCTTGCATCTTTGCTCCAATCATAAAGAGAAGTTAACTTTAAAGTTGGAGAACTTCAGGAAAGACAGAGGGAATTTAAAAACAAAGGTGTCATCTCCCCCACTTCCCTCCCCTCCAAAGCATGAACAGAGCTACAATTTTCCCTTTTGTGTTCCATTGTGCCTTGAAAATTACTTACCTGAACAGCTAAAGAACATTCAGATACTAAAATGCTTCAGCATTTCTGTTAAGATCTGCCTTGATAATAACCGGGGGCTACTGTGAATATTTGAAGCCAACAGGTGACCAGAGAAAGTTACAAAATGAGTACACGCTTACAGTATTTTCCTCTCTAAAGCCATGGGCCTGCTGACTAGAAAGACAGTAATTTATTGTGGGTGTGTACTTGTTCCAGCCTTACACTCCAGCCTATGAACATTTTTAAGCACATGGAAATCAATGTGTTGCAAATGAGCAAACTTATTTGGGTTTTTCCCCCCCCCACCCCTGTCTCATTTTATAGTCTTGTGCACAAAAAGTATTGGTACTTTTCAATCCACATGTGTGAATATGCAATGTGTTGGAAATAGCTTAGGTTGCTCTTTCATCTCCAGGTTGGGATGACAGTCATTGCTACATCTCTAGGGGCAGGTGCTGTGGGACCAAGTAGCGTGGCAAAATGAAGATTAATCTCACCTTTCTGTCCTGCCCATGAGATGCCAACAGGCTGTTACTGAGACATCTGGAAGCAGTGTCACCTGCTTGGAGCTTGCCTTTACATGGCATGGCTGCACCAGGACACTCAGGGAGAGAGATCCAACCTGGACTTCTCCCTCACCCAGCTTCTGAACACCTCAAGTGTCCTTCAGAGGGACAAACCAAGCCCAGGAGAGAGCAGCAGTGCTTTGGCAGAGGTCCTAGGTTTGTATTCCTAATTGCGCTGCCATGGAAAGCAGCCACCAGTCCACGCACCCCCACAGCAGGATCAGGGAAGGAGTCTCACTCTGGTTACTTGTGGCCACCACATTAAAAATGCTGCTGAAGTGTATATGAGACCTAAATCTACACCGAGATTTAACCCAGCCTTCACCACCTGCCTGAAGTTCCCACTTCATTTCCAGGAGTATGTGGACCATTGTATGAGACATCAAAACCATTATTCTCCTTGATCTCTCTAAACTAAGTTCCAGAGTAAGTCAATACTAGAGTAACTTCCAAAGACTCGCATACTGGCACTGCTTATGAATTATACCATGTTTTGAACATGTAAAACACTTTTACAATTTACTGTTTACAATTTAGGTAATTAATTTTTCCTTAAACCCCAAGGTTTAGGTTACTCAAATTTGGCCATAGGAACTTGTCTGCTTTCCTGCAAGATCAAGGCCACAGGAACAAGCCTAACTAATCTTGCACTGTCTGAACTAGGAAGAGAAATAAAGAGCTTCCTCCAGAACTGATTAAAGAAAGAAGGAACCGATTATACTCATAAGTTTACACATGTATTCCCAGTGCTGTGAAACAGTAATTGCCATCAAAACATTCACCTTAGTTTTAAGGCTGAACATTATGTTCCTCCCTGGTTTTGGAGGTATGAGAAGACTCTCATGTCAGATCTGGGGCTGGTCTCAACCACAGTATCAGAATCTTAACTCACGCTTAAGTTTGCACACAAGGCAAGACAAACGCACACCACCTGATGGCTGGAATCTAAATGAAAAAGAATCTAACCTGCTAACCTTCCCTTTGTTTTTTCTGGGAAACATCACATTCCCATTCATCAAAGTGGCTACACTTCCCAGGAATTCCAGCAAACCTTCCCCCACCCTTCTTCCACACATGACTAATAAGGACACTAGATCATTATCTCATGAAAGGATGAAGTCCACACTTCTGCTCCCATGACTCCTGGTGCCATGCCCTTCCCTGCTCCCTCTTTACTTTGCAGCAGTACCGACACTACCTTTCCACCCAAGGTGGCAAAAGGGAATCCAGTGCCATCCCATAATGGATTTGTGTGCAGTGCAGAAGCACAGAGATGCCAGGCCATCTGTTTATGTCAAAAATAATAAATATTTAAATTATACATGTCTTTGTTTTTTCTTAACACGGGACACTAGTGGAACTATTCCTAGATGTGTCAAGATGTTGTTCACAGCACCAGCTTGCAACAAGGTCGGGGAGAGGCATTTAAATCTGCAAACTTAAAAATAAATTCTCAACAATGAAATCTGACCACCCTTGTTTATCAAATAAAGAAAAAATTTCCATCATAATACAAGTGTTTAATTATGATTTGTACGTGAATTACTTATACAAAGTGTTGACTTTGTGAAGAAAGGACTCTTTCAACACATTCTTCCCTCAAAGTGTAGTCTACCTTTTACACCAGCATTGTTGCATATATTTATGTAATTAAAAAAACCAAAAAAACCTCTTCTTGTTTAAACTCTTAGACTGGTGGTGCAGTCTGAGTGCTTTTTATTCCTAACTAATACAGTTTACTGGTTAAGATGGACAGTGAATTCCTCCATCTGAAACAAGCTTTACTGCCTACATAAATCTCCTTCCAGCCACTGCTTTTGATTGGGTCTCTGAACACTCCAGAAAAGCATCGGTGATACCGTGTTTCACGACACTTCTTGCATTGTTTTAATTCCAAATGTATACAAATGAAGTCATTTGAATCCTATAAATAATTTATTTTTAAAAAATTGTGCTGTTAACCCCTTTGCAGGGCAACGAGCTATGTGAAAAGTACAAAACTTTTTGTCAAATGTGATACTGAGAGTGCTTTTGACATAGTTCACTGGTTTATCATCTCAATTGATAGATATACTGCGCAACGGGCAAGGCTAGAATCCATGAACCAAGCTGCAAAGATCTCAAGCTAAGTAAGGCGGAGAGAGACTTGAGAAACAAGAGAAGGAAATACTTTCCTATCCAATGTATACTCTTCAGACTAAAGCACTCTTTCTATCAAGCCTTCTAAACTGTTAAATAAAGTGTTCCAAACAAGCATTTAAACTTCATTACACAGAAGAGCAACAAGAACAGTAGCCTGCCAGACAAAAAGGCAGGAGGGAAAAATATATATACTGAGTTCAATGGTTAGCCTGAATGTAGCACAGTTCTTCACAACCGATGGGGGGGTAATTTCAACACGGTGTCCAACAAAGTTCTAAGGACGTGCTTCATCTCGACTGGTTACTATGAAGCAAAGGTGGTAAATGTTTGGCCCCAACCGGGCTTCAGAAATGGTTCTTTTTCATGACGAGCATGTCTGTCCAGCTATCAATCATGTTTGTTTGCACCAAATCCCAAGCCATTTAAAATACGACTAATTAAGTTAAACTGAAGTCGTCTGCTCCAAATTCGCCATCAACTATCCATGCTACTGCATTCCTCTGAGCAAAAACAAAAACATAGAGAGAAAGAAATCACAGCTTGAAGATCTTAGCAACAGTTCATATTTCCATCACATGGTAATTAATACAGTGTATTTACATAAACTTTAACTGAACATGCACTAGTTAATGGATATTATACTGTAGCTAAATTCCATGCTACAAATTACTTATTTTTAGATAAAATTATTAATATCAATCTAGAAATTAATTTAGCATATTAGGTGTGGGTACTCAAAAAGCACCTGGTCCAAAAAGAAGTAACACACATTTAGACACAAGTTCTAGGGGAGTGCGCTAATTACAGAGCTGTCTTGTCACCCATTTAGGATTCCTAAGGGGTTAGGTATTATTCCATGCTCCTACACCTCTTGCAAAAGCACTGCTGTGAGAAATCCATTTGCTGTTGGTTTGGTTTTTACGGCACTTACTAGTTCATTTTCTGGAGGAACTAAGAAAGAGCGAGCAAGCAGCTCAGTGGAGAAAACCAAACAACAAAGCCATGAGTAAAACCAGCTGGAGGACAGGCTCTGACTCCTTATAGGGTGCATTCCAGGTGTTACAAACAGATTAGCCAGGCTGGTCCACCTAGTCCAAGACTAGAAGCAGATGTGTCAGAAAGCACTGGAGCAGGGAGAGGAGGTAGTTCTTCCTCCTAATATCCTTCTAACTTTCAGCCATTTTTACCTAAGGGACATTCTGAACTAGAGGTGTTTACTTATCTAACAGCACTTAATGGATTTCTCTTTGATTACTTTGCCCAGGTTCCCCCTGAAGTCACGTCCACAACGTCCTGTGGCAATAGGATATACTATACATCATTTTAATGTCTCCTGTAAATTCTTACTGCAAGGTTGAATATGTAATGACAAAAGCATATAAACTGCACAGCACCTCCCCACAGTCATCTCCTTAACAATCCTGGGGGAGGCAAGAAGGGCTGGGAACACCTGTGTGCATTTTGGTAGCAAAAAAATGAGCATTGTCTCTCTCTCCGCTGGACACATATGGTTGTGGATGGTTAGTAGAGATTCAATTTTGTATAGATTTTCCTGTACAAACTCTCTCTAGACTTTGGATATTCCTTACGTAAGCATGACAATACCATTACTCAATTTGCAGTGTGGCTAGAATGCACTATTTGAATTTTAACAACGTTGTACTTTACTAAACCTCAAGCACTGGAGGCAAGATTTTAAAGGAGTCTGCATAAATAAGTTAATATAATCCTAAGATCTTGGTGACACCACAGCTTTCTATAGGGCCGTGTCAGACTAATTTTGGAAATACCAGTTGTTTCCTTTTTAATTCACAAAATGAGTAACTCCAATAAAAATCAACAGTAATACACTAAGAAAACCAAAACAAAGCAGTGACTGATTTTTCAGCAACACATAATTTTTTACCTTCAATATCCTGGCTGTCTACAAAAGGCGCTGGTCCCCATATCCTAACGGTGCCATCATCGGAGGCGCTGGCCATCATGGCCGGGACCTGCGGGTTCCAGCTCACGCAGTTCACCGTGCGCGTGTGCCCCGTCAGCTCCGCGATGGGCAGCTCGCTGCGCTTGTGCCAGATGTACACCTTGTGATCTAAACACAGAACATGTCATGGCAGCGTGAGCAGCACTGCTCTGCACAGGCCTCCCCGCCAGCTCTCTGCAAAACCCCTGTCAAAAACCTGAGTCTTGATTGTGAGACAGCACTAACAACATCTTTCTTTTAAAAGTGATCAGAAGAGTACAGGCAAAGCTCTTCCATTAAGAGACACATTCTTTTTTAACACCTGCAAGTCCACTACACTTGGTGTTTGAAGAAAAACATTTCTACTCTTTAATTACAGGTATGGAGTTGTAATCATATTCAAAAGGAAGACTTCAGGGTTTTTTTTCCCCCAAATAATTTTATTTGCAGATTAGTAAATGCATTATAAAGCCATGAGTACTAAGACAGAATAATTATAACCACCTTCTGTTGATGAGTACCAGATAAGATCACAGCTCTACAGTTTATGAAAAACATCTTAATACTAAAAACCTGTAACACTCCACTGAAAGTGCAAACAGAGCAAACAAGGGAGGGCAAAGCTTAATGGCTCAAATTGTGAGCTATTACTGTCTCTGACAACCAATTATTGTGTGGCATTTAAAGATACCAACTTGTACATATTAAAGTAGATGCAAATAAACCCTACAGATCCTATTTTGTGATGGGAAGCTTTTAATTACTTCTAGCAACATGCTCAAAATAGAAGAGTGAACTGTTTAGACACTCTCCTGCAATGTTTAGAGAAGAGTTATTCTTTATAACCAAGCATGGTCAAGGATAAATTTGGGGGGAGGGAAGGAGTGGTGTCCCAGCTGTAGACCAGCAGCCTATAACCAATTTGTGGGTTTACCTCTCTAGGAATGTCTGTGGAATATTCCAAACAGAGCTACACAAACTGGACACATGTGTGTTACCAGCATTCCACAAAAGCCTAGTATTTGGGTCTAGCACATCAAACAAAGGTATTTTTATCTGTTTGAAAGGCTTTGACATAGATGTCACACTGAAGGCTGAGCAAACCAACCAATCTTCCTCTGTTCCTCCTCCCAGCCCCTTATAAAACAAACTTGCTCTCTGATGTCCCTGCTAGAAAAGCCTCGTGGAACCATGTGGTAACTCCCTCATCTCGTGCTGAACCAGCTCATTTGAGGGTACCACCTCTACATGTGCTTGCGTTGATGCAAGTGTTCTGGCTGTGCTTACATTTCACTTAGGATTTCAAGGGGACTATGTATCCATGCCCTTCACCAAACAACACAATTCACACACTGGACACACAAGCCTCTGCTCCCTCAGAGAGCCAAAGCCTAAACACAAAGCAGTACTTTGGTGCTTGTCAGAATGCCTGTACTTTGGAAAAAACAAGATAGCTACATTAAGGCTGCAGTCAATTCCCCTTTGAGAGAGACTTCCATTTCCTTCCTATGGATGCAATTGTCAGGAAAACCCCTACCTAGCCGACAACATGTTGTAAGAGGTTACGACAAGGTGATAAAGTACTTTTTAGAAAAGGCTATGACTATGACCTGTTATTTTTGTTTGCCTGCTTTTTAAAAACAGTCTTTCTCAGTAGCCACATTTGCAAAGAGGCGACAGCTTAAGACAGTTCAAGTCTAAGGAACCATCAGTTCCTTACCATCACTTTCAATTGCAGTGGTTTTTAAACAATGAAGATCACAAAAAGTCAATAAACTAGGGGAAAAGAGGACTGGTGCACTACAGTATCTACACCTACACATGGACACAGTTACGGCTAAACAAATCCTCAACTTTCAGGCACTCGGATTTCAAACCAAGAAGCTTGTCCAACCATGAAAAGAGGTCCACACTGGATTGGAGGACTGGAGGTGCTGTCCTTCAGTCATATCCACTGGATATAGTCAGAGGGTGAAACTTGGTTTTATTTTAGACATATTTCATGTTTTCCAAAAACAGGACAGTAGGAAATGCCTTGGCCAGCCTTGTTTCCTAAGTTACACAGTACTCACAGTAATTTGCTTACATATTACAAGTGTAATTCTTAGCCCTGCATAAGCTTGAATTTTAAGTTATCTCCATGGCAGGTGATGGCACTACACCAGCGACAGAACTGAACCAATTCAACACACAAGTTTTTAACAAATTCATACTCTTGCCACAGACGGCTGAATAAAAACATACCACAAAGCCTTTAATCACCAAGAAACCCTACCAGACTATGTCAATAGCTGCTTAATTTGAGACTACTCTGTCTGTAATTAGAATGATTCTCCTGAAATTAAAATAACCTCACCACACCTGTATCTTCAACAGGCAAATGAAGCTGTTATTCCCCAGAAGTATTTTTTTATTCAAACCAGAAGTCTAAATATCATACCACAAAAAGAAAAATCCTCAAGAACACCCCACCCACTTCTAATTAAAACTGTGCAGATGCTTTTGCTTTAGAGGAAGAACATAAAAGAGTCATTAATGCGTTCTACCTCCGCCATCCTCTCAGAAGATTCTTTCTGCCAGCCCACAATTACTTCTTGAAGTATGCCACAATCTCAGCACGCCTCAAATTTATTTCTTGAACCAGTTGGCTTGCTTTTATAACGTTGTTGTTAGCAACTGTCATCTATAAAATGAAGGTATAGGAAGGATACAGTGTTGCAGTTTCCCGCACAAAGGAGAATGGTGTTACCTTCACTGCCACTCGCAATGAAATCTTCATTATGACCTCCAAAACACGAGTGAATTGTGTAAAATCCTTGTGTAACACCTTGATACTTTCTCACTAAAACTCTGTCTTGTAAGTCCCATAAGTGAACTCCCTGGAAATAAGAAATACAAAGAATGTTATTTTATCATTAAACATTATTAATGGCATTCTTCTGAACAATGAAAAAAATCACACATGAAAGTACACTACTTTAGAGCCAACTTCAGTACTGTTACTAGATGAAATAATGATGTATCAAATTACTAAATTAAACTTTCACCCTTCGGTCCCTTCCACTCTGAAAGCTCTTACTCTTACCCAGGGTTTCAAAAGCAGAAATAGATAAATAAAACCTAATTCTCATGCCCCCAGATATGTTAACCTGCCACAGTTCTTGCTGTACCTGGCTTCTCAATGCAACAGACAGATAATAACATTTAATAGCACACATTTCACAGTATGAAAACTCTGGACTATAAATCAGTCAAAAAAAAAAAATCAGGTCTCAAGAATAAGACTGCCTTCTTGTCAGAGAATTTCATGCTATATTTATGAATATTAAGGCCTTCATATTACACAATATACAACTAGTTAATACCAAACATTCCAACTTGCATCTAAATATTTAAAAACAGGTAGCAGTTGCAAGCAGATTTAATTCCATTTCCTTTCAACATCCCCAACTCACCTGAGTTGCTACATTTAACAAAGCTAAACGGCCATTTTTTGAAATAGTAAACGACATAATAGGGTGATCTTCTTGTACTCTGAAATGACAAGACACAAGTGTCAAGATAACCAGATAATGACGTAACACCAAGGCAAGTCCTGTCTCTGCAATATTATCAAGGAAGGACAGTTCCGAATTTGAAATTAGGTATGACTCTTTGCACCAATACAAGCCAGGTCTGCAGTAGTTCCTTATACTTAGGCCAAATACCAAGACTAAAAAGGACTTGGGACCTCAACTCCAACTCCTAAATTCAAGGCAGAATCTACTAAAATATGCCAGGAATTGAGAGGACCACAAATACTTGTGATGATAGAAATGTGAAAATATCCACCGGAAACCTCCAGTGCTTAGGAAGTTATTTCTAATACTTGGTCCAATGCTGCTTGCTGGAACTTGCTCACTAATTCTTGTCCCATATTATTCTTTTAATATTGAGGGCATTTAATAACTCGTTTCCCATCCTGTCCCCCACACTCTGCCTCAATTTTCTTCTGACACTACGAAGCAGGGGTTCAGAATCAAGAAGAGAGGTAGTTACATGTTCCTGTCTGTGAGATCCTCAAAGTTATAACCCCGAATTCGCTGGTGTGTGTCCGACGCTAGAACAGTTTTCCCATCACTCAAGCACCAAAGGCATTGTACTCTCACCCCTTCCCAGGAGTCAAGGAGATTACCATCTAAATCCTGAGCAGAAGAAAAAAAACAACAAACATTGAACCATTAGTCTCAGATTTCTGAGGAGCTGTGACACAAATAAAAATATTTTTCCCTTTCTATTCAGGCAATTGCTGCAGAAAGCAATCTTACCCTTTACAAGGGAGGGCTTAATGAATTAGGAAGTGGTTGTCTTAACTGAGGGCTTTTGTAGGAATCTGCCCCAGAAAGCTGAGAATCCCCTCTATCACTTATTTTCTCTTGCATGACATGTGCCATCTGCACCTCATCACTGAGCTGACCTTCACAGTGAGGTTTGCATACTACATTATTGTTCTGGGAACCAGTTGAAAAAATAATCAAGAATAGGGTGAGACTCTGGAGCACTACCCCAAACCAACACTAGTCCAGTAATCAGGGTTTCTAATTCCTGTTTTCACTAAGCAAAGGCAGCACGCAAAAACTAAGAAAGATGTCAAAATTCTCTGGAATAAAAACATTTGTGGACAAAGGTACTGCTTTTTATTAGTGTTTTTTTCTGAAGCAGCTAGGAAAAAACTTCCAGACCACAAATCCTTGAGGCAGACCAAAGATGCTCAAACTCTTCAAACTGATCCATACAGAAATGCTTCTGAAACACCTGCATTAATGTATTGCTTCTTTGAACTACAAAAGATCAGAAATTTTGTGTACACACACACAAAAACCCCAAAGAAGCACCGACTAAACTTTAATTTCTTGCTTTGCTTTCAAAGGGGTAGACGCAGAGAACTTACACACTGATAGAACTGTCCACGCTGCCCTCCCGTTACAAAACGCTTCCCATCAGGATTCCAGGCCACGCTTGTTAAACTATCTTCATGAGACTGGCTCATCTTTGTCCTCAGCTCCCCAGTCTGGAAAATAAACAAAAGCAGCAGGGCCTTATACCAGAACCCTTTCCCAAAAAGGCACTGGTGATTTTATCTGGCCTGTAGTATTTGGAAGTGCATATATTTCAGCATGTTTATTAACAAGCAACACAAACTTATGAATAATGCAAGAAAAAGGCAGAACTACTTTAGCATCTCCAATGAATCTGGACTCGATTTGGGACAATTTCTTTTGTCTCTCAGATCAAGAGAGATGGAATAGCTGGTGTGTCAGACAACTAAAAGATTTTGAGTAAAGAGCAGAATGAAAAAGAAATGACATGAACAAGCCAAGAGAGTGGCAAGCACTATCAAATGAAAAAACCCAAAACACTGAAAGACAGAAGGCAGGAAGAGACTAGAAGGAAAGAGATGACAAAATACATTTTAGTAAGAAGTTAGGAAAGAGATGACAAAATACATTTTAGTAAGAAGTTAGGAAAGAGATGACAAAATACATTTTAGTAAGAAGTTAGGAATATCACAGTATTTAGAATGCTTTCCTCCTTGAGCTGAAGTTCTCCATGCCAAAATTTAGCTTTCATCCCTAGCATATAAAGCCACCGTTTCACAAGACAGAACACCAATGAGTAGCATTGTCAGTAGTGCTCTTCACTGAGCCAATTTAGTCAATTAAACAGAAGCGAAGTGTTCCAAGGGTGAAGAAAGGGAACACTTTTGTTTTAGGAAACTAAATTAGTTCAGAGTCCAAGGCTGCACAAGGAAGTCTATACAGCTCTCAACTCAAGCAAGGGAAGCTTTTATATCAACTCAAGTGCCCATAAAATTCAACAGCAGAAAGTGATTTTCAAATTCATGGAGGAAATGGCAAAATGCCCTCGTGCCTGACTGAAAGACGAAGTTCTGAAATCACAAATACAAGCCTCTGTGGATCTTTCACAAACATCACTGGGAGGGTTACATGAAGTAAAATAGTTTTCATCTTTTAGTTTTGCTACTTGTTAAAATCATCAATGAGCAACTACTTCCCTTCAATGATAATTCTGCCCTCTGCTTCTCTTGATTCATTTGCTGTCGTTCTCTTCAGGAGCTCTCTCAGGTCCTATGCATTTATACCACCCCTTCTCAGAAATGATCAGTAACCAGACACACCCCAATTGCTGCACAAGCCCAGATACTTAGACTTGAACTCCAATTTCAGTTCTGTCCAAAGTGCAAAGGTAATTTGAAGGCTGTCATAATTATTTTTTCAAAGTGAGAGGGGGGCAGTGAGATCAGCATCTCTTCTTTACACTCACACCTTGGCACGAGTTTGCAGCAATTCTTTCACGCCTGAAGTATTTAGATATTGAAACCAAAGCAGCAGGCTGACTACAAAGTTTTCTTTTTCACTCTTTGTCACCACTTACTTGTACATTCCAGAGCCAAAGCTCAGAACAATCATCTGGGCCACAGGCAACAAGGTAGTTGTCATCTGGACTCCAGGCAATGTAGGAGACCCCATACGCGTGACCTTCTAACGTCTTAAGTAGCTTTAGCTGGTGAGTGTCCTGGAACAAGAGAGGAGCTCTTGAGACAACGCAAATGAACTCCCACCACATTTCACATTTCCACAGTGTCCATCCACAGCATGACAGGTCTGCCAGTTTACAGGGCCAGAAAATGAAAGCTCCTAAGTTTCAACCTTCAAAACAAAAACGCTCGTAGGTATTTTTGTTCTAATTCTCCGTGATTCTGAACATAAAACTAATGAAATACCACTGTGTACAAGTTTTACATTACCTTACACTTGCTTTAGATCAGAAGACTTCTGCAGTGTCAAGTCTTTCTACATCTATTGGAATATGAAAATACCATTATCTGTATTTTACAGAATTAAGTTACTTTCTTAAAAGTAAAGACACATTGGAAGCCTTTTATGGTTAAACAGAGAGCCAAAACCTTCACAGACGCTGACAAGGAAAAACCTTGAAGTGCCAGTATTTTTATAAACTTACATGTATCTTGTGTGTGCTACTCAAGGAAGAAGATTTACAAAAATATATTTTTAAAAACTTCCTTGAGAGGTGTTCTTATTTCAGAAGTGTTGCCTACAGCAAGCTGTTTTCTGCCAGATTTAGTGAATGAAGCATACTTGGCACATGCAGCATCTTGTATCATCCCTATATTACAACTCTTTGAGTGCTGCCTCGTCAGAGGAACTTGACTTTGAAGAAGCTTATAAAAATAAACAGTACAGCTAGATACTGTGAAACAACCACACACTGGCTTCCTAAATACAGAAACATGCTTCAGTACAGTATTAGCACCGACTCTTGGTAACAGCATACATATACACAAGTAGAACAGAGCTTGTTAAAATGCTGACAATAATTATTTTGAAGCCTCTTGGAAAGGGCAATCAAATTGTCCTCTCTCCACTCACCCTCCCCCATTTTTCTCCATGCACGGCGATGCTTCTATCTCCAACTTCTTTTCAAAAAGAGTGACTAATTTGAAAATCTAGCTTGATTTCTCTAATTGACCCTTCTCTCTCTTTTTTCCCCAGTATCAATCAACAGAGCACTTCTTGATTCTAAAGAGAAAGACCAGAGGAAGAATGACATGAAGGATCGTTTCCTGGGATCAGCTGTGAGGGATTTGATGACTCTCAGCCAGCCTGTGACACTGGGGGTTCTGCTGGCTAGAAAAAGTAAACTCCTCAAAAGAAAATGAGCTAAGAACAATCTCCAGAGTGCAGAGGAAGAGGGGCAAATGAGTGGACGTCTTCAAGACTCCTTTTCCATTCTAATCATTATTTCTGGACTGCATTATACACTGCCGTGCCTGTAGCTAAAGCAATTTGCAAGGAAACTGAGTCATGTCTGACATCACCTTGCATCCTGGAGCTTGTCTGGAACAGATACATTTCTTTTTACAAAAGGATTAAAGCAGCCTGTCACTTGAGCATATTTGAAGCTCATGAGGAACAAGATACATAAGATATTCCTCTTCTAATGATAGAACTCTGTGGCTGTTACTATCTTCCATACTGCTCTCATACTTCCCTCCAAATACCATAAAGCTGCTATACCATCCTCTAAAACAGCAGGCAGTGATATTTCAGGCAAACATCCCCAAATGCAGTCAACCTGACGCCCACCCACCACCAAAAGAAATCTCAGGACTTCTATCCCTTACATAGAGCTTCCCAAATTTTTGTTGTGTATGACAAGCAACTATTCAGGCATCAGCTCAAGTCTGCAGTAGTTGAGCTCCTTGGCTGAAATGCCAAAAACCTGTCAACAGTTTCTAGAAAATGCAGAAGGGATTTTTGTAAGGAGCCAGTTAAAGGAGAACTCTCAACAAAGAAGATGCATGTTAGACAAGGTGATGCACAGGGTGTGCTTTTCCTTTGTGCTCTACAGAGATTCTGCCACGCTTCCTGACAGTCAAATAATGCATCCCACACAAACCCAGTCAACTCAAAACACTATTTAATGCTGCTGAGTCTGTGTTAGAACTTTGAAATTAGCACATGAAAATGACAACAGAGGCATGGGTTAAAGCAGTCTAGACAGGTAGCTGGGTCTTAGGAAAGAAGTAAGAAATTCAAGGTATGAAATTAAGAAAACACTTAATTGCAGCAGTGTCATTACACTTCAGGAGGGACAGTGAAGAAAAGAATGGGAGAAATTAAGGATTCTCACACACATGAAGTGTGTGTGGAAAAATCAAATACTGTTCATTAAAAACAGTGCTCTCCCATCACTGGCCCAGACATTGTTGGACAGATGTTTCCATGTAGTTTATGCAAACAGATTAGAATAATTCTGTATACCTACAGGCTTGAAAATCAGATTAAATTTATGGGTCAAAAGATATTGTCAGCTGCTACAGGAAACGTGAGAAGCATGTTCTGGCAAATATGAAAATGAATCATTTGATGTGGCCTAATGCTATTTAGGTATCCACCTGCCTGAAAGGGTTTCAAAATTTTTTAAAGCACTCAATAAAAGAGACAAACCAATAAACCTCTACAAAACTGCTTTCTCACTATTTTTAGAGATTTTTATTCTTGAGCAACCCTTGGCTAAAAGGGTTAGTCTAAACACTCACAAAATTTTTATTTGGTTTTACTAAGCAGCTATTAGCTAACAATTCACTTTATGATGTGCTAATCAAGATGTTTGGTATTAAACCCCATCAATATAAAAGGCAGATGTGCATCTACAATCAAGTGACAGGTTAGCAGCAAAAAACATTTGATCTTTAATTTACCTAAATTACTCTATTTAAAAAAAACTGAAACGAAACAAAATACAGATAATTCCTGGACTAAATAACAGAAGTCAGCTTTGCCATGCTTGGCCCAGAGCACACTGGCCCCAGTAATACACGACCTACAGCAGCTCTTATGCCTGAAAAAGCCATTGTTCCTGCTCTTACTTCTGGGGCTACATAACAACTGTGCACATGGAACAGGGCTTTAAGTCCTCCGAGTGTTTTAACAGCAAAAAGAACTCCGATTATATGGCTTCCTAACCCGAAGTGAAAGAAAAGAAAGTCAAGCTTTCAAATCCTACCAAACACCAGTATGGAACTGCAAAAACCTTTCATTTTCCACCTCACATGTCAGCCTGCAGCTGTGTGGTTAAAAAGCCATTAAGGATCTTATTTCTGATAGTGTTTCAAAATCATTAGCAACTTCACATGCGTGTGTTCAAGTTTGTTCCCAGTCTTCAATTGTTATGAAATATATGGATATACTTTCATAATCACTTCTACAAGTCAAAACAGGCTTAGATTCATCAATCACTCTCTTTATTTATATATGAATAGATATGGGTAGGGAAGATGTATGAAATATCCTGCAGCTACAAGATTTACAAGACTTCCACATTCCAGGGAATGGGATGTAAGAGGGCTGCAGTCGATGTTGGCCTGTCTTACAAGAACCACATCATCCTAGCAGGAGAAAGCTGAGAGGGAGGGGAAAGACATGCACATTTTCACACTTTGCATACTTACTGGATCAACCTGCCATATAATAACAGTTGTGTCCTTAGATCCTGTTGCTAATTTAGTGCCATCGTTGGAGAATTTGCAGAACCACACTTCATTACAGTGCTCCGTTAGGATCTGCTGGGTATAGCATGGGAACTGTTTCCTGGGAAAACAAAGGCATGCATTCACAGATTAGGAAGAAAGCAGTAAGATTTTTTAAAATCAAGCTATTAAAAAACCCCAATCAAATAAAAACCTTATTTAAATGCAAAACCAGACAACTCAGAAAACTTCTCCATTAACAGCTGCTTCAAATAAGGACAGAATGAAGTGTCTTTATCTGGCAACAAGCTCACACCATCAAGTCATCATAATTATCCATACCAACACAGAACTGTTCTTATTTCACTCACATATTTGTTATGCTTTCATGTAATCTGGAATAAAACTGATCTCATCAGGAATGTAACAGTTTATTACTATGTGATTTTCTGATGTATAGAAAATACTGTCTCTTTGAACCATAGGTGCAGTTTTTACTCATGGGGTTTTTGTAGGTATCCAACTTACTTCATAAAAGCTTTTTCCTGAACGTGACTTTGCAATAAATTATGTGCTTCTTTGCCCTCGTTTTGTCATTTTTCACCTTCTTTGCAAGGTACCACATACAATATCTAAGCATAACTAGGAAGATACCATTGAGCTTTCAATTTCAACTGTTTTCCCTCACACTATTTTGTAAAATGTTGTGTTTACTAAACAAAATATTACATTATAAACTACTGAAGAAGATTCAAACATGCCTCTAGAGCCAATATTTAATATTTCAGGTACACACTGAGAAAAAGCTGACAGTCAAAATATTAAGCTGGGAGAGAACCAGAGACAAATTTTATTTGATTTAAATCTCACCTACAAGCTTTTCAAATAAGGATTTCAGAGCTAAGATAAAATAAACGTAGGCTTTTACAGCAGATGTCTGCATTTCCAAGCAATACTGCAAGAAGTACAAGTTCATTGTTCGGAGCCACTAGAAGAGTCTCTAAACACAGACATTTTTTCTTCAACTGCAGAGATCCTGAAGTGGTTGAGTCTTAGGCTGCGTTTTTACAGCACCCAGGGCAACACAACTCTGATGGGACACAGTGGTACTAAGGGAATGACAATCTCCTTGATGTAAAGTTGTATTTATCACTGGAGATAAACCAGCTTAGAAAACAAAACTAAAACCAAAACACCCCATCCACCAAAGGAAAGAAAAATAAAAAAGAAAAATCAAACAGCCTCCCCAACAATTTAAGCAGAAAACTTATTTCATATTTGTTTACAAATACAGTTTGGTGACAGCCAGGCTGACAAACACCTAAAAACCTACTTCTTACTTGAAGCTAGAAAAAGTTCTGCTTCACATAGCGTCTATACACTCTTAGGCTATTTTCTTTTACTAGAAGCAGCTTCCTGGTCTGTGTTTAAAGACTATCAAGCAACACTGAACAACCATACCGTCCCGCTTCCTGTCTTATGGTAGAGGAGGATAAACAAAATGTACATATATATATATATATCTGCAACTGGCTTCCTTGGGAATGTCTATACTTCCTTGTTTATAGAGAAACAGAAGTGTGTTCTCCTGCTTTCAGCTGACCAGGAATTGCCAGGTTGCCCCAGGAAGAACCCAAGGTAAAAAGCCTCACCCATGAAAGAAGACTTTGCTTTTCCTTGAAGTCTAGAGGGAAGCAGAAAAGCCCTTACATGGACACGTGCACCTGCAGGAGCAGTGTTTCATTATTATTTAGCCATATTGTTCTAAGTTAGTGTTTTTACTCAGAGCAGCAACTCGCTCTAGGAGGTGAGGCTGCATCCATAACTCACACAAAGTACAAGGGGCACACTGTGTCCCTGGAAAGTCTTCTCAGCATATTTCATTTCAAAATAATACTCTGTGGAACAATCGCTCTTGCATTTTAAAGCTTAAGAAAAGCAGTCAAGGTTCTGTAGACATGAAAAGCAAGCAGGATAATGCTGGAGCACACAGTTTTCAGAGTAAGGTGCCCTTAGGTTCCTAGAAGGGGTGACACAGCTGACGGAGCTGCTGCAGACATATCCCAATACTGAATTATGCTGTTCACAACCCAGTTGGATCAGAGTGCTCCCACAAAAAGTCCTCTTCACTTAACTAGTGAAACACAGAACTCAGCAAGTTTGACTTCACAGATGGCAAAAGCTACACTAAATTACCTGGCTATGGAAGGAAATAGCAGCAGTCTTGAAACAAGAAACCAGAACCAGTAGTCTTAACAGCCTCTGGCTTTGGTAATCAGATGTTACTGAAGCTCAAAGGTTTTTCTTTATCTCTTTTGAAGTGTTTCATTACAAATTATTCTGTTCAGCACAAGACACCTGAATTATTGCATTCACATACTGAAATAAAGCATCTTATAAAGTTTCCTGTTGTTGTACTTACACAAGTCCAAAATTACAGAGTAAAACACTAAATAGCTACCTTTTTATTCCCTGTACATACAATGAAAGATCTATTCCTCAACAAAGAAAATCAAAGCAACAACACAAAAACTGCAGCAAAAAAACCCCAACACACCCAGCTAGGCCAAAGGCTCTCAAAACCAAAAATTGTCATCCCCAAGAGCATCAATTCTCTACTATCAAAATCTCTGGCAGAGTAAGATGAAATCCTTCACCTTCACTCCTAGTAGTGTCTCACATCTCCCACTCTTACCAAGGGGGTTTTATAGTTGAACATTTTGCCTATTAATGTAATTCAAGCACGCTTAACCAAAATACTGCCATAAGTACAAAAGAGATTAGTTCCAACTAAAAAGGGAAACTTATCAGTGTTCTATCATTTAAGTAGTACAGGATGTGAATTGTCTAAGCTATTAGACTACAGTTACTTCTGTCAGTTCATCAAAACTTGGCTTCCACTGTCTACCTCACCTCACTATGCCCAAGCATGGCAGCATACCACAAACTGAACTCAGACCCCTGCAACCGGCAGGCACAAAAGGATGAGGACAGAATGGAAGCCCTTCTTTTCAAGTGGATTTTGGGGTACTTTTTTTGTTGGGGTTTCTGTTGTTGGGGTTTTTTTTAATTACAGTAGCCATGAGCATCTGTGTGTGTAATATACACACCAAATATGAAAGTTTAGGAAGTACTACTTTAGTGAAAAAAGAGGAACTAACAAACCAAAAACCCAAACTGTGGCCAAACTTTTATGTCAGTAAATAGACTCAGATGGGGGAAATTCAAACCCATGTTTGTTGCATGTAGTATCTTTTGTATCTGGCTCTATGTAGCCTGACTTCAGTAAATCATGCTCTTCACAGTGATCTTGAATGTTCCTTGGGGTTTGATTAGTAATATCAAACCCATTGCACAACATCCAGTGCTACTTATGGACTCGTTTAAAGGTTAAATCTCTTTCAGTTAGTCTGATTTCAAGACTCACTTCTGAAGGACAGAAACCACAATACCAGTATATGATCGTTTTCAACAGCTCTTAAAATGGGCAACAGTCAAATGTGCACACATACACAGAGCTGCTGGAACAACGCAACGCAGAAAAATCATAAGCTAAAAAGTTACTTGAAGACCAGGTGCCAAAGACAGTAATTTTAAAACCTTAAGATGGCTACAGTGAATACTATGGAAGTGCGCATCTTTAAAAACTGATTCCAAGTAACTCAAGAATGCAAGTCAAAGCAGCTGAGTTCAGAAAATTTCTACAAGCAGGTTTATCAGTTCTTAATTAACTTCCTCAGATGAGCTAACCTTAACATAAAGGTAATTCCCCTTTAGGCCCAGTTACATTGACAAATATATAAAGATATCCCATACAGCCCCTACGTTCCAGCCCTCACTCCCTTAATCCATCATGCACAGCACAGCAATTTTCCATAAAAGCTACACTGAGTTTTTAGGTCCTTAGCCAAGCTTTGCTGGATGAGAAAAAACTGCTCAAGTCAGCCATTTGTTAAAAACAAACATCTTCCTGTTTCATGTCTGTTAGAGTATTGCATTTTGAAGGTTCAGAAGCAGCATCCATTTTGCCACCAAAAAAAAAAAAATTATCCAGACAGTCTGAAGAGCCAATACAAAGGTATATGAGACACTCAATTCTTACCACTTTACAAATCTGAGAAAATAGTTCTTTATATTATTCATATTATACATTATGTAAATCAAACATCTATTGCACATTTCTCCTCTGTTTTAACCTTTGTGTCTAAAAGCACTTGTGTCCACTATTAAAAGTCACAGCCGAAAGCTGAGTTCATAGAAGCACGCTTCAGTAGGGTTTCTGCACTCCAGGAACCTTGAGGACAATCTGGATAAGCAACACACTACTGGTTCTTCAGTGAAAAAACACAGCAATCCTGTGTTGATGAAGAAACAGTGGCTGTCCAAAATGACAAGAAACAAGTGGCTATGGATTGGCATAGCAGTATCTTCTTTTATACCAATCTGATTGAAATTTTAAAGCTTCAGTCTGACCCCATTACCCCACACCCAGCTACCAAAATCTCCTCTACACACCTTATTACTCCCCACTTCCACTGCTCATTTAGCAAGAACTGGCTTTTTCCCAGTAAATTCCTGTTAAACCAGCTCAGAATAGTTTTCATGTTTCTGCTAACAATCACACTACTTTAAAAGACCAAGAAAAGATACTGTTGCCCATCCCAGAAGTCAGGAAGGCTTCTTACCTACTACAAACGTGATCTATTAGCAGCGAGACAGAATCAAGATTGCTGTCTAGTTTCGTGTTGTGATATAGGCACCGGTCCCGTTGGAGTTCCACAGCCTGGCGGAGCAGGTTCTGTAAACGCCTCGGAGGAAGCATCACTGATGGGGGTAGGTAGGCTTCAGAGGAGTTAGTAAGAAATAACAAATAAATGAAGGAAAAAAAGACTTATCAAAAGCAAGTTACAAGTAAGAGCATACTTTGATCTGAGTGGTTTTGGAAGAGACCTCAGTAAATAATAGCATACAGCTTGTCAAATTTACGGCTATACACCTGGAATTAGAAGCATGAACTTCTGGAAAGCAGAGCTGTATGCAAGGTATTTGTTGTTATAGAGTATGCTGTCCTGGCCAACAAGCACCATTTACACAGGCTAGCCCAAAACTCAGTGTTTAACAAAAACTATAATGTTGTAAAACAACAGTATCAGCTGCGTTCATTTAAGGAATTATCTATTAGCACAATGTAAATGAAGAATACCATGGGTTTTACAACTCTGGAACATGGTATTAGAACAGCCTCAAGAGAGAGGAGAAACTATAATTCAGAGCAAAGCACGAGACCACTATCAACCAGTACCAGTATCACTACTGGTTACAGGCCACACTTAACTTTCCACCACTCACTGTGGCTGGCATTTATAAAACACACCCACCCCTCCCTAAACCACACATTTAATCACCAAGTTATATCACCACTGCATGCAGCAGATGTAAAAAATAACAGTTCTTGTTACTAATAGTTTATCAGAGACAGCAAAAGGTTAGGTACAGAAGACCAAAGGGTAAAGGCACCTAAAGGCATCCCCATGAACCAAGAAGTACAAAAAACCAACCAACCAGTAAACACAGGTAAAGTCAATTCCCTGGGATATGTAAGTTATACTGGATTTAACAGAGGTGAGAAGAAATTCTAAGCACTAGAACATCTTACTCTGGAGTTTGTCCAAAAGTTTAGATCTGGAAGCTGTTCCTTTCCCTTCCCACTCTGCTTTTGCACGCAAATCTTCTGCATGGCTACACATCAGGTACCTGTTTCAAAAGTGCACATACACCAACAGACCAAGTCTTTTTGGAATCATTCTTTTCACTTTTAAGCATGATACAGATCATAACTTTTTTAATGAACTGGGAACAGGTGACTTAAGCTTGAGACCAATAGGGAAAAAGGCAGGGAACTATTTCACACAAACCCACATCTTCTGAATAAATGTCTGCAAACTGCCCACAGAAAAAAGAAAACAAAACACAAGCAATTTTAGGAAGGTAGAAATATCTTGTTTTCATCTAAGAACAAACCAGATTATACTCACTTACTGAATTCAATTATAAGATAACTGGCTAATAACTCTCAAGATCAGATGACCATTCATATGCAAGCATTAATTTGGGTTCTACTAGTATGAAAGTAAACCATCATCAGGTTCTTTTCAAGCATCTGAAACAAAATCCTGTCTACTGAACAGTATTCTTTACTCACCATTTTATCACATCTCAGTACAGCTTATTAATCACTAGGATAGCAGCGTTAGTACAGCTTGAGTGTTCACAACATCAGCTATCGAAAGCTACAGAATTCCTTAAAAAACTTCTCTGCAAGAGCTCTCCAAGTCTAAACACTTACCCACTGAGGACATGAATGCGTTCTGTATTATATTTCAGAGGCGTCAGTTCACAGCGTAGAACCTGAAGTGCCTCCAGGACCTTGCCATCCTCCAGGTATTCCAGGTACTTCTGCTGCAGCAGCAAAAACTTCATCCTCTGACATGACAGAAAGCAGCAGTCAGGGGAAAAAGGTTGACTGAAGTTTCAGAAAACGTTTGAGCCTAAACAGAACAGTAGAAACCATTCTACTATGCCCTTCAGAAATACAGCTCTAAGTAATGTTTCATTACTTAATTTCTTTTGTTGGGTTTTCAACAACATTGCAGCAATTAAGCTATCCATGAATTTCCTCCCTGCCCGATGGGGCTCCAGCAATTCCAAGTTTCTATCTCATTCCTCAGATCCCCCCGGTCCCATTTTCCCCTGCTCTCTCTTTAGTTATCACTCTTCAAACCCTGCACTAGACAGGCTTTTCAGTGTAACATTCTGTCAAGAAAAGGGCCCCAGATCAGCTACTCACATATTTAAGACTGCATGACAGCACAGAACACAACAGGACAACTCAACAAGTTCTCACATTGCTTACACAGGAGTTGATGGGGATTGCTTGAATAGCTGCATAACAGTAACAAAAACTGACACTGCCTGAGGTTTGGGGGTTTTTTTATACTTCCATGTTAATTTGCTTTCCTTGGGCGTTGTTTTCAGGATTACAGAAAAAAATACTTTCCTATATTTAGAAGACACTTCAACTCTCTGAATTAAGTGCTGTTATTTCATAGTGTTCCTTTCAGTTGTACAGTTTCTGGTTGTTTTCTTTTTTTTAAAAAAGAACCAAGACTGCTATTCTAACAACAAGTATCTATTGATAAACAGAAAAAAAAAAAAAAAGGAAAATTAGGCATTAAGTTACTATAGTAAAAAAACCTGAAGTCCTAGAAATTTCTAATACTAATTTAGTAGAAACACAGTTTGGTTGTTTCTGGATGAAGCCAACTGTCTTGCGTTTGTACACATTCTTTACTGCTAGCAGTTATCAAACAGAAATGACAGTTTTGGTCCACAAAACTCACCAGGTTAAAGAGGAAAATGTACATGCTTAGACATCCTGGTGAGAAACAGACTGGGGACAAAGTGTAGCAAATTACATTTGCTTTTCTAATGAATACGCCACCAGTTCAATCACCAGTTTCCTTTGCTTTCATCAGACCTCAGGCACCTCCCTATTTTCATGCTCATATTTGGTCAATGTTTACTTAGTTTCAAACACACTGCCAACCTCCTTAAGTAGTGGGATAATCGGGAAGTTTAAGATGTTCCTGTCCTATTAAAGCTCACATGAAAGTTTAAGGCTTACTAGATGTTAAATGCAAACTTAAAACATAAAGCATTTTCATTTCCAGAGACACTCAGCTCTTCAAAAGAATGAAGTTTCCACATACAGTGCTATTAACTTACCACACAGCTTTGTGAAGCATAAAACATGACACAGTAAAGATGATTTATGTTCAAACTTGTCTGTAGTGCTCTGCTGTCCTGTATCTGACAGGAAGACCTGTATTGCACTCCCAATCCAGCTCTTTAGTTTATTTGAATTTGGAATTATTAGACCATTACTGTACAGTTCTTCCAGGTGAGACAACTTTTTTCGATGTTCTGACGTGAAAAACCAAATGAAAGATATCCCAATTATTTACAAGCCCAGTGGTTGGCTCCATGCAGCAGGCCAGCAGACCTCACGCTGTTTGCTTATATACCAGCAGCAGGAGGGAGAAGAGCTTCCTCCACTCCACCAGCTGAGCACATGCTCTCTAGGATACATGGAGATGCCCAGGTAGCAGACACACACCATACTTCACTGCCCTCAGCCACCTCACACTGAGGACCACCACCAGATAAAAAAGAGCCTAATATTTCCAGTTTGTAATAAAAACTGTAATCCCTCCCTATTTTCCTTCTCCATTCACTGCATATAATATTTATTGATATCTTATTTCCATTTTATGTGATAACCTACCTTTTCTCCCTCCCTACTTCTAGTACTTAGCACATTAATTTCACTTTTTTAGAGAAAAAAGTAAAAAGAACAGAAAACCCCTATAATACGGGTTTTATAAGTCAAAGCAATTCCATGAAAGCACTGCAGGAATACTACCACTCAGAATGCTGTTGCCAAAGAGGAGCCAATTTTAGTTCTGGGTTACAAAGTATGGTTTAAAAAAAGAGGAGTCATCAGTGCCACGTGTGACTTAGGCATATCAGGAGTATAAAAGCCTCCAGAAAAACAAAGTATTATACATTTCATGCAGCAATCTACTGTTCCCATAAAGGAGAATTAGAATAAAAGATAAGCAGTTTGAAATAGTTAACTTATCGATGGCAAAGGGCAGGGACTAAAGTCTTGATGGGGAAATTAAATTGGTTTACTAAGCTGTTTTGATAACTGCTCCAAAACTTGCCCTATAGCATACTCAAACAATGGCATGAACTTCCTTAAGGCAAAAGTCACACTCCAGTAACATCACATTGCAGGTCATTCTTTAGTGTTGGGACACCCACTGTCTCCTACTTCTCATTTTTGTGCAATTAGTGACTTTGCTGACAAACAGGTTTCTCTCAACTCCTTTATGCCCTCCTAATGGTACTTCTAATTTCTTCCAACACCACCTTCGATGACATCCAAGACCATTCTGGATACATCATCTCTTTTATAGCCCGAACAACTTCTTCTAGAAGGAAAGAGAACTGTTTATGATGTTGGCAACTTTAAAGTAAAAGCACAAACTCCACTGTTTAAGTACCTTATTTTTTTTTCTCCCTATTCTTTAGCTGCCTTACAAAGAAGGGAAATCAAAATTACCATAATCAAAACCATACTACAGTAACACAAGTGCCTGGGATTTGTTATCATCTCAGTGTTTCCAAAAGAAATTTAACATCATTACACTCATTACTGTTGAACAATTTGAAATTCAGCCACTACCATTGTTTACCTTATAGCCAAGATTCCTCACCCTGAAGGACCTCTGGAAGAGTCCAATACAACAGCCTCAGCGCTGCAGTCTGGCTGGTTTTGTTCAGTTATTACTACCTCATCCTGTCTTTCACCTTTACAGAAAGGATGAGGATGAAGTGCATCACTTTGCTGTTTCTACAAGCTATTATTTAGGTGTAAATTGAACTCGGATTACCCTGGGGCAAAACTAAGAGTTAACAGATTTATGGGGGTTTGTTTGTTTTAGTATATGCACTAGTAGCATTTTTCTTTCTTCAAACTACAGCCTTCAATTACTAATATGAATGCTTACTACTGCACTCCTTCCTTGTCCTAATTGTTAGTAGGAAAGCCCCTTCCAGAATCCTAAATTCAAGGAAATCTGGCATGTGCCATAACTCACCAGCATTACATAACCAAAGGTGAAAACCTCAACAAACAGAACTGTGAAAGGAACAGGACAAACATACTACCACAGGCAAGAAACTGGGCTATTCTGACCAGTAACTGTAACCAGCAGTGAATCTTCAGAAGTTTAGTGAGCAAAACACAAAACAACCTAAGTTCAGGTTTAGATTTTGGTTCGTTTTTGACCTGTGTATCTTAACAAGCTCAACAATAGTTTTATTAGTGTACTAGGAGTTCAAAATAAGTAAACATTGCTGAAACAACTGTTCTTTGAAATTAAATACGTAACTAAAATACATGGTGAAATTATCAGCAGATGTTTCAAAACAAACTCAACACAGTACCTGTCTACTTACAGCCTGCAGAACTAAGACCTCAGTTTTCTTTACCCTGTAGTCTTTTACTTTGATAGCTTTGTCAAACACTGATGAAAGCACTTAAAAACAATCCACAACTTAAATGCCCTGATATGTAAAGGGCAGAAAATATTCTGCTCTACAGAATTCAGCAAAGAATTAAATGAGGCTTCAACCATAACAAGTCCTGCCACACAGGGAGTAATTAACTCCAACAGGGAACTGCCCTTAATGCTGGTAGCAAGAGGGACACCATGCAGGCAGGTGGAGCACTTCACTCAAATGGTAATATTTAACTCACTTTTTAGATTGTATTGTATTGCCTGCTGCAGGTTGTATACCTCTGGAATAAGTAAAGAGAAAAATTTGAAGGTATTTTCTAGATGACTGTAGAGGAATAATCTCCAAGTTTCTTCCTAAGTTCAATTAAGTACCCAAGACAGATGCCATCATATGCTTGAGTAGCCCCAAAGTAAGCAGAACCTCGGGCTGACTTGGTGTTTTCTAACTGTTACTCAAGGAAAAGCATCATGCTTGATCCAATTATGAAGTTTCCTACAGATTGTCTAAGACAGCTGTATCTCATATGCTGGAAAAGTAAACATGACTAATCACACACTGTACAGCACTCAGTTGTGTTGACACAAATAGAAACAGCAAACTGTCCTGTGTGCTGCCACACCCTCCTCCCCCCATACCAACACACTGCATCAAAGCTTTAAAAATTGAGATCAGCCTTTCCATGTTTAATGTTTTCACCTGTAGAACTTAAAACACATTCCAGAAATCAGGATATTAAACATGAGTAGAATTTTAAAAATACATATGCATCTCCCTTCACTGACCAGACATTTCAAAAGAAGCTATGTATCCTGGTTATTTTGGCCAAGTCATATTAACTATAAGGAAAAAAAACAAAAAAAACCCCAAAAAAAACAACAACAAATCCACCCAAACCACAAACCAAAAACAAACCACAAAACACACACCCTACTTAGTTAAATACTCTGTGTCATCTAAATTTTTAGGTACTCATTCTTCTTGTATGCACACATTTTTAAAACATCTAGTCACACAGTGTGAGTCACAAGTCAGGAAACTCAAAATCCAATTTTCTATTTTTAAAGAGTTACCTGCAGCAGCACCTTGTTTGGACTTTTCCTGATCACGACATTTATCACCTTCATTAGCTCTGACTTTACTGCAGCTGGGAATACCTACAGAGCATAAAGCATCCCTCCTTACCTGTAATGATCTTTCTCTAGCTTCCCATCTGCTGACAGCACTAATACCCACCCAGACTCTCAAGCACGTGCACAAAAGCTGGACAGGGAGGGAGGAGGAGACAGTGTGCATGAAATGGACCACACACAAACTCAACTTATCCTTGAAAACAATGCCTACTAGCACACACAGGTAAGACATTCAAACCTGTGACCTGTTCTAAATTATATCAAGTTATATAAGGGAGATCAACTTTAAAAAGAAAACAGTTAATATTGGTTCAGGTAAAGTTCAGTCTAAACCAAGTATTTTTACTCCACCAAGCTTTATGGAACGAGTTAAGACATGAACATTACAGAATGCTCTCAGAGCCCTTCAGAAGAACAGATGGAAAACATTCTTTTTTCTCCAATTGAGTTCTCCAAAAAGTACAATGTTGGTAACTCAATTAAACCTCTAGACTCACTGACATGCAAAACACTTTAACATTATAGACAAACTTCGTAACTTCAGAAGTCAGAAACACGAGAAAATTTGTTTCAAATGACCGTTCATATTCCCATATAGCAGTTCCATACTTTCAGTCTGCACAAGCTATTGAATGCTGCATGCGATAGTCTAAACTCTTTCAAGTCTTTGAGAAAAGAGAAAGTGAACTACTGGCCTAATTAAGAGGTGCTAAGCTTTGACCAAATTAACAGAACCAAATGTAAACTTCTGTCAAGTACCCTCTGATGTTTTGTTAAACATCTGTTTTTCCTACTTCACTTCCTGTTCTCTTTCTCTCCCTCCCCCACCAGACAGGAAATTGTCTTGACAACAAATGAATCAGCTAGAAGTGGAACTAAGCAGCCATCAGCTGATTCCTCATTGTTTACAGTCACAGACACTTCAAAAAGCCTTGCTACTGTTTTCTTCCTAAGTGACCATAGCTGTTCTAACTTCATCTCATTAAAATAAACGCTTAAACACAACAGAACTAGCTCTTTGAAGAGCCAAGTAATGATTTTCTTCTTGAAATACAAAAATCAAAACAAGAAACACTTTACTCAAAGCAACTGAAATCATAACAACACATATTGTAGTTGTCAAGTCACAGGATCCACCAACCTTCTATTTCTAGGTTTATCTTTTTTTAAAAAAAAGCCACCCAAAGAGAAAAAGCTCTAAAATCCCAAACAGCAATACAAATGCATTTGCTCTTTAAAAGCCATCTGGAAAAGCAACAGTATTGTTCATGGTCTATAGCAGCCTCTATATCCTTGTAATGTGCTATTACAATGCCAACTCCACATTAGTATTACTGCATTTTATTTCTAAACTTCTCTTCCCTCAAGAAAACCTAATTCCTATAAACACAAAGATTGGGAGAAGTATTTCAAGGTTGAAATGAGTATTTAACATAGGCAGTTTCTACAGAAACTGACCTATTTTAGGACTGTGACAGAATTTACATTTTATCACTTAGGTGTGTTTAATAGAGTTTTAACATTCAGTACACCAAATCTTAGCCTCGATGCTTTGGGGCTGCCTATCTCACATTCTACAACAGAATAAAAAAGTTCAGATTAGTATGACGTTTGAGATAGCATGCAAGCAGCTTAAAGTAAACAAAAGAGAAAACAAGAACTATGGACAACCAACTCCATAGTGAAAGATTACACCACTACAATTAGTCCAACTACACAGCTCTGAAAGAGTTCAAGTTTGCCTCTTACCACAATTGCATGCGGAGAATGCACTAAGGCCTTAAGTTCATTCAGGTCGTTCTCAGCCTGCAGAAATCGGCATAAGAAAAAGAAAAAAGTATATAAGGAGGGTGAACTTTGAATTCTCTCACAGACACTATAAATTTCAACAGTGGTTAATACAGTCCTATAAGCCCTACGTTACCTTATCCCATTCTCCTTCCATGACATGATTGCGGAATTTGGTAGCTGAAGGATGTTCTAAACGACATCCTGACTCTTGCATGAGGAGATCAACAGTCTGGCTGCAGGAGAGATACAGTGTAAAAAAACCCGACCAGTTTCACCCTCACAAATACATCGCCTGCTATGATAACAGTTTACCATAATTTAAAGTAACTTTAATAAAACAAGAATACTACCACCAGATTCAGATGCTCGTTCAAGAAGATGATCTCAGTTGCCTGAGACATGTTAAAAGCTATGTCTACCTAAAGCAACTTGTCAAGGAGCTTGAAAGCTTTGCTGAAGTACCATAAAGTATGTGACTTACCAGCCACCACAAACAGCCATCCCTGCACAGAAGATAAACTTCATGAAGGAAGATACAGTCTAGAAAGCTGTTAGCTACTGGCTGCCATCCCCTGTCCCCTCCCTACCTCCCCCCTAAAACTACAAGGAGAGCTACAACATCTGGCACAGGCCTAATTTTTTCTTCCATCACTTCTTAAAAGACTGGCTTCTTAAAAAAAAATAAACAAACTCAGGAACCTGTAGCCCTCCCCCTTTTATACTAAAAATAGCTTATTTACTGTGGTGTCGTCTATGAATAGTCACGAGTTGTCTGCTGCTGTAAACTTGCCTCTTGTGTCAGAGGCAATTCGTTTTATGGAATATGTTTTTTATAGTTGACCCATTCTGCAGTGTTTTGAAGACTTCTTTTGTGGTAGCTACACAAGCACTTTGCAGGACTTTTCTAGTCTTCTTCCAAAATTACGACATGCTGGCTGGCTTTAGCTTTACTCACAAAGTGTTATGATTAAATACTTAAGACTTCCCCTACTCCACTGGGAAATTATTTTCTCTATTCTGATTTTAAGAAAGGGCCAGCGTTCTCATTTCTTGTTTATGATTAAGATTATTAGCAAAAACACGTGTCCAGCACAAATCTAGAGAGGCCTTTAACATTTAGAGGGCCAAAGGTTTCCAGAGCGAAACCAAACAGCCTGTTTAAGCGGCAGTTTACTTTGTGCCGCTTCCTCCGGGCTGACAAGCCAAATCTTGGAGCTCATCTACGAAAAGCCGCCCCCCCCACGCCCAGCTGCTGGCTCCATTATGTTTACCAGATAACTTCTCCCCCACTAACACATTTGTATTGATCTACCCTTATCGGTGTGCAACTCGACTTCCATATTGCCATCCCTGGCAAGGGAAGCTCCTGTCCTGTCCCTTCGCTAGACACCGGCACAGGCTTGGAAAACACATCTCCGGCTCCATTTTTCCGGGAGCGGGCCTGCCCCACCGCTCTGCCTCGCACCCGGGCACTGCTCTCCCCTCACCGGGCTGCGAAGGGGCAGTTTTGGCCACCAACCCTCCCCGCCGGGGGTCCCTTCCTCTCTCCTCATCCCCGCTTCGGGCTGCCCATCCTCCACGGGGACCCTGCGCCGGACCCTCCCCGCGGACGGAGCGGAGGGCGGCGGGGCGAGTGTGCGGGGCTGTCCCGGCCCCGGGGGGACCCTCCGGTCAGAGCGCCGCAGGAAAAGAAGGAAGGAAGGAGTCTCTCCCCCGCCCCGGCCGCGCTGCCCCTCGCCTACCACGGCCACTTACTTGAGCCCCAGCCCGTGGAGGTGCTGCCCGATCAGCCGGATCACGTCCTCGTCGGACTGCGAGAGCCGCTTCTTCTTCTTCAGGGCGCTACCGCCGCCGCCGCCCCCCAGCTCGGCGGCAGCCGGGCCGGGCCCCCCGGCGGCGGGCACCCCGTTGTTGAC